>JAULJZ010009948.1:0-16504 GCA_032270985.1 Heliamphora pulchella | reverse complement strand
TATTAAGTTGTAGTGAAAATTATATATATATATATATATATATATATATATACATATATATATATATATATTATACTTAAAAAGTAACAATCTAATATAATAATATAACTTTAAGCCAACTTGTATATTAATATAAAGAGATTTAATACAATATATAAATAATTAAATAATGATAAAATAATATTAAGTTATGAAATTGAGTTTTAAAATCTAAATTCATCAAATTACATTAAAACTAGTATAAAAGTAATTAAAAAATATACATTACGTTACAAAATTGTACGAAAATTAAAATTTAGCCCAAACACCATGACTAAATAATGATATAATTAAACTAAGATGTAAAAATTAAGTACAATATTTAAAATTATTATATTAATTCAAATCCTTGATATTCATAGTTAAAAATATACATTAAGTTAATTTTTGGGTACAATTCTTGAACAATATAGTACATATATATTATTAAATATACAATAAAGTAATAAAATATAACAAAATTTAAAAATGGAGCCAAAACCCCACCTCTTGGCCGGCCATTATATCCTCTCAAACACTCAATTCAAATTTTTTTATTATTTTGTAAGACATGCATGCAATTTAAGTGGGTATAGGCCTCCATAGGCCTTACACACATATCATAACCCTCATTTTAGCTACAAAAATATTTTTAAAAGAGACCCAAGCCCTCTAGCATTCGGCCATAGCTATCTCCCTCTCTCACATTTGTGTTTTACATTTTTCTAAGTGTTCCAAGAGTGTTTCCGAGAGAGAAAATAAAAACCTAGAGTGTGTTATTCATCAAGTTCTTCAAGTGTTCTTGATGTTCTTGTTCAAGGTGCATCCATATCCATCATCCATCAAGCATATCCAAGGTAGGAACAATATTCTTATACACTTTTTTTTCATATACTAAGGTTTTCTTAGTTCTTAAACACCTCTAGGTTCAAGATCTATGCTAAACATATGAGATGTGGTTTTGAACCTATATTATACTTTTATTCTTTCTAAATTTTTTTTTTTATCAATCATCTACAATTTTCTTTTGCTTTTGATCCATGCAAATGGTATATATCTCATATATAAATCATATATACGAGAGATATAGCCATGCATGCAAGGGCCATGGGCCTAGGAGCCTACAAAACACCTATTTTCTTCATACTCAAATCTGTCCAGAGAGGGTTTTTGTCAAAAATCTAATTTTTGCTATTTTTTTGAGTGATCTAAACTCATCAAAAGTTTCTGAAATTTTTACTATACTTTCATGTATATATTATTTGCATGAACGAATTTTCTTGAGATCCAAGTCTTTTTCCCTATTTTTCTAAAAATAGAGAAGTAAATCGAATTAAAATAGCTGTTTAGATAGACCATTTTGAATCCATGCCATTTCCTGTAGAAGTAAGCTCTCGGTGTGATTTTTATGTGGTTGGATAGATAAACGTCTTATCTTTCTAATCCTATTGGAATCAACCCGTTTGCATTTATATAGAGAAAAATAGCAATGATTCTTCCAAAGTGTGTCGAATCTAGATACTGTTTGGTAGAATATTTATAATAAATTCAAGACAAATGAAAAAACTACAAGGTCAAGTCTAAAGCTTCTAAACTCATAGATCTACCATTGTAAAAATTTTAAAAATGAATGTTTAAGTCTAAGTTCTCATTTCTATTTTTGAAACCACTGAGTTTTTGCGCCACTCTTTCTGGAAATTTTTCTCTACAGTATCACAGAAATTTATTTTGTTAAAACCGAGACTTTAGAGGCAAAATTTGAAAAAGTGTAAAACATAAAAAGTGTTCAGAACATCCCAAATAGGGTTCCTCCCAAATCTCATATTTTATTTCCAAGTTTAAGTATTTTAAAAACCCTAAAATCAGTAGCTAAAGCCTGAAAATTCTGACTGTGATTAAATGCGATTTAGTGTAAATGCTATTGCTTTGGGTTTCCTCTTTTGTGTTATGCATAATTAAATAATTAGAAGGCATAATTTTGTCTTTATATATTTGCATGATTTTAGTAGTTGAATTATTTACATGGAAATTTAGTTAAATCGCCGGTCTACGCACATTGTAATTTGTAGCCTAAGCATTTTGAGGTGACTTTAGATTAATTGGTACATTTTTTTTATATGCTAAATAATCATATCCATGCATAAATTTTCATGTAAGTTGAAAAATTATAATTTTAGCATATAGTATCATGCCACATCATCATTGGGTGGGTTTTACGGGGATCACTTAAAGATTATGAAAAAGAGATGAAATTAAACTTTAGGCAAGTACAATGACACTTGGAGAAATTGTGCCTTTATGCCTTGGTTAATTTTGAATGGTTTTTGCCCTTAGTGCTAAATGCACATTGTTATAAATTGTATTTTGGCGAAAGCGGTTCGGATAGCGTAATAATAAGAGTTAGATTTCGCGATCCCGCATTTGACCTTGACCTGAGAGTCGAGGGCCTGAGGTGTTGACTTGTCCACGCCCTTGCCGTCAGTGATGACCTGACTGGACACTTAGTCCGCTACGTAGTCATCCCACGGCTTAAGGAACACTCTTTGTCGGTCGGTAGACTTGGTCAACGTGATAGGGATCATGGGGTTTAGGATGTTTTTTTTTTCGGGCAGGGAGAACCTAGAATAACTTAAGTTTAAACTGGATTAGAAAATTTAAATTGGTTGCATCATTCTCATCATTGCTCATTGTCATCTTTATTCTGTCATCCTATTTGTTATGTGTTAACCTGTACTTGGAGAAATTTTTGTATAATTATGTTGTTCCTTCTGGGTTTTAGCTCATGGCATTCTATGCCAGGTTTTGAAGAAGCGGAAGTTCCCGCCAGCTACCGTGTGCCAGAGGAGGTGGAACCGTGGCTCCCATGAGCCGGAACTCTATCAGTCTGTTGCACCTGATTTCTTTTTGAGTTTATCGGACTTAGTGTTTCTTTCTTTAATATTTTTTGATATATACACTTTATTTTGGGTCTGTAACCTTAATCTTATGGTATTCTTACTTTTCTGTATTGATGGGTATTAATCGCTTATTACTATTCCGCACCATTATTAGCTAATTGTCACTCTGGATGTCTCCGAGTTTCGGAACGTCACAACGTGGATTCGACAGGAGTAGGTTTCAAACATTTGGTTGTGGGTGCAACGTCGATTTGTAAGATTCTCTTGTAACCAACGATCTTATAGTATTTGATTTCTTAGACCCAGAGTGGTCTCGTGATTTTTACCCGGTTTGGAGTTTTTCACGTAAAAATTGTCGTCTCGTGTGTGGTTGTGGTTATTTTATTTTTCTTCTTGTGTGATTGATTGTTTTAGGCTTATTTGCAGCGTTTAGCTTATTTAAGAAAATTGATTAGTGCAAATTAGTCTACAAAGAAAATTTTTCAATTAGTATCAGAGCAGGTCGAAAAAAAAATTTTTAATTTTTTTTGTGTAATCCTTTGACTGATTTGCAATAAATAGATATTTTTAGAGAATGAGCTTCGACCGGTAGACCACACCCCTTCTTGACGGCCATAATTACCCCTTTTGGAAAGTTAGGATGAGAGCTTTTTTGAAATCTATTGACGAAAGAGTTTAGCTTTTCGTTGTTAAGGGTTACAAGCCTCCCACCAGTTTTGTTGATGGAGAAACTGTCCCTAAACTCGTGGCTAAATGAGACAAAACTAATTTTGAGAATGCATGCTAGAATAGTAAAGCAATAAATGCTATCTTTAGTGTAGTCACACAAGATGAGTTTCGTAGAATTAGTACGTGTGACTTGACTAAAGAAGTATGGAATATCCTTCAAATCACTCACGAATAGACTGATACCGTAAAGATCTCAAAATTTCAACATCTCACAACAAATTTTGAAACTCTGTGTATGAAAGACGATGAAAATTTTGACGATTTTTATGCTAAATTAAGTAATATTGTGAATGTTTCGTTTAATCTTGGTAAAAAAATATCAACTTCTAAAATTGTTCAGAAAATTCTTAGATCTTTACTCGAACTTTTTCAACCAAAAGTCACAGTAATAGAAGAGAATAAAGACATTGATTCTATTTCTGTTAAAAATTTAGTTGAAAACCTGCAAACCTATGAGCTAAATTTTCACAATAAAAAGGTTTTTAAAAATTTGGCATTCTTTTCAGCTCAAGGTTCTGCAAGCGACTCGGATGATGATTTAGACCCTGAGATAATGACTATTTTTGTGAAAAAATTTAAAAAAATTTTAAAAACTAAAAAGCCTATTCATGAGAAAAAAATCACAAAAAAGCACAATAAAGACAACATCAAAAATATATTCAATTTTATTTAAAAAATGGTTGAAAGGCCAAATTTCTAATATCCAATGCTATGAATGCAAAGGATATGGACATATGGCTAAAAAATGCCCGAATCTTTCAAAAATGATTCACAGTCACTTGAGATGACGAGAGTGAACTTGACACGAGCGATGAGAAGGAGCCTGATTATGATGATGATAATGTTACTTTTTTCATTGCTTCTGTTCATAAGAAATCTGTTGAGTCTGAAAATGAAAAATCTGAGAATTCTGAAAATGAGGAGATTAATAATGTTGATGAAAGTGAGGATGATGAAACTCTTCAGCAAGCTTATGATAAGCTTTACAGCGAGTGTTTCAAGTTGACCAAACAAAATGTAAAACTGATTAAAAAAATATAAATTGTGTTAAAAAAGGGAAAGACTGTGTCAAACAAAAGCTAACTGAAACTCAAAACCTGGTTGTGAAATTAAAATCAGACAGGGAGATTTTGTGTGAAAAACTTGCAAAATGTGAAAAAGAAAAAAATGACTTGTTTGAAGTGTGTCAAACTAGACAGATTAAGATTGAATTTCTTGAAAAAGAGTTGCATGTTTGTGTTGACTTAAAAACTGATCTTGAATTAAATTTGATTAAATTTGAAAAAGATCTGTTAAATACTCAATCTACTTTCAGAAATTGAATGCAAGCACTATGGCATTAGATGATATGCTTGGGTCACAAAAGGCAGTGACTGACAGGTGCGGGCTTGGATTTACTGGTGCTTCGTCAAGCAAACATTACAAAGGAAAAGAGAAAATTTGCCAGCCAATTCTACCTGAATCTGTACTAAAATTTGTAAAAGCAAAAAGTGGCATAAGCTCAAAAAGATTATCTGCAAATTTTTCAGCTAAAGCAAATGGAAAGTGGGGACATCAGATGGGTAAATCCAACATTTTACATGGTGAGATAAAAAATGCTAAATTTGTTCCTACGTGTCATCATTGTGGTAATATTGGTCATACACGTCCCAATTGCATGAATTTGAATAGGAATACATTTTTTGTGCCTATTTGTAATCACTGTGGTATAAAGTGACACATCAGAACTCACTGCACTCAGTTGATTAACCAACATAGATTCAGGTCTGACATTCTACCCCAACCTAGAAAGAATTGGATTTCTAACCCTATACCTATGCCTTTGAAACTCAAGAAAGTTTGGATCCAAAAGAGTAATCTAGACAGCTTTTTAGCTAGTCATAGTTCCTAGTCTGTTTTGGGTCTTGTTTTTTTGTTTTGTGTAGTTGTGTTTTTTTTAGTTAGTTATTTTTTTTTTTGTCGTTTTTTTTTTAAAAAATATATATTTTGGGGAACTTTATTAAGGGTTAAGTACATTTTCTGTGCATTATTTTATTTGGCTAAAATCTCATAACTTAGGCATTGAGATTAACTACCACACTATTTTTTTGGGTAATCTAGTTCGTAGTGGATAAAATGCTTTCAGAAATGAGTCTCTTATGTACATCACTTGAACATTGATAGATGCAGGGATCTTTTGCACTTGAGCTTATTTATCAATGGGTCTCTTTTATCTTTTAGTTGTCTAACGATTTCACAAAATGACCTCATAATGGCGACCCACTTGATCTTAATGTTTAAACTCCCTCCTTCTTTTGGTTCTGTTTGTTTGGCTTGAGGAAATGGCTACCTATGCGAATTTTGTCTTTTGTACGTACTAGTGTGCAGCCACCTTGAAATTTGTGCCAAAATTTGCTTAGGAAATGATTACCTATGCGAACCTAATTTTTTCGTTCATACTAGTGTGAAAGTCGCCTATGAAAGCATAATATCAAAAGAGAAAAAGAAAGAAAAAGTTTGCAGTCTTTGATTGAGGGGAAGGTAGCTTATAAAGTGAATTGGGTCAAAACTGATTTGACTTTGTGCCATTCTTGATTTCTGATAAATAAATGTGACTCAACCATATAGATCCCAAATAGGATTTGATCTTAGAGTCTGAAAATGTTTCAAGTCACACACACACTATTTCATATAGAATCTTCTCTGTTTATGTTCGTTCATATATGGATATAGTTTATCTTGGAGTCGGTGTGTGTTTTTAATCAATTTGCCTAGACTTTGTGATTATAAGTGAATGACAATATGCACGGGCCTAGTATTTATTCTTTAATTTTGTTCGCTACTCAAAAAGATTTGTTTATTTTTTCTTTATGTTTGTTTGTCAATTCGTGACAAAATAGGAGAGATAATAGCATGCTTAGGCTTATATATTTAATTGTTGAGGGGAAATCGTTTCTATTTTTTTTGCAAGTTTATTTTGAGGGGAGGTTTTTATTTTTTTTTAGGAAGTGTTGTGTTTGTGTCGTGTCAGTATTTTTTTTGTATCGTTTTGCTACCATATTTAATTGGATTAGTTGGCTTGTTGGGTTTTGTCACAGAATTGCCAAAGAGGGAAATTGTTACAGATTTTCACCTCAGTCTAATTCGTTTTTAGTTTTGGCAAATTTGTGATAAATATTTTGTTCATATTATTTATTTTATTCGTTGATATTTTGACACTTATTCTTTTGGAATTATGAATTTAATATTGCAGCGCCACGCAAAAAGATCAGAAAACATCAAAAATAGCTCGTAGGGTCAGACCGCCTGACTGGCTGCTCGAGCGGTCTATCGAGCAATCCATTGCACCACTCGGTTGTTTTGTCCTCTGTAACAATTTTTTTAAGAACAAGCTTCACCGCTCAAGCGGTTCTCAACGAGACAACGCTTAATTGCAGCAGCAGCGAGGGTTTTGGCAAGCTCCTATAAATAGGACGCTAGGGTTTCTTGTTAGGGGGCCATATTATTATATTGTAAAGACCTGGCCGCCATATAAAGTACTTGATATTATTCTATCATACTCGTAAGCTAGTCTACATACGCGCAAGCCAGTCTACAATAACTTGATGATTCATCAGCTTCTGTTCATTCAAGCTAATCATCAAGTCAATCAAAGCTTCAACAATCAGTTTGGATTCGTGGAGTCGCTTGAGAGGATTCTCAAGTGTTGAAGTCTGGTGGAGGAGTCTGTCAGCATTGAAGTCCGGTAGTGGATTCCAACGGCGGTCAAGCACAGGAGTTAGTGTACGTGAATTCGGCAGGTTTTCAAACATTTGGTTGTGGGTACAACGTCGATTTGTAAGATTCTCTTATAACCAACAATCTTATAGTGTTTTATTTCTTAGACCCAGAGTGGTCTCGTAGTTTTTACCCGGTTTAAAATTTTTCATGTAAAAATCGTCGTCTCGTGTGTGATTGTAATTGTCTTATTTTTCTGTTTGTGTAATTGATTATTTTAGGCTTATTTGCAGTATTTAGCTTATTTAAGAAAATTAATTAGTACAAATCTGTCTACAAACGAAATTTTTCATATATATATATATATATATAAAGAATTCATTGATATTACGATCCTATTTTAACTATCTAAAAAATTGATTTTATACAAAAAAAAAACAATTTTTAAGTTATATTGTTTGATTTTTCTTAAAAATTATAATTTTTTTTTATTTTTCAAGAAAAAAAATTTACACACATTCCAAGCACACTAAGTTTTTTTTTTGAGTAAAATGTCTATAATACACTTAACTCACAAGTCAATTCTACTATCAACAATAAAAAATGGGTGTCAATATGTCAAGTACTATAATTTAAAAATAATATATAAGGGTACATTAGACATTTTAACAAAAACAGAAATAAAAAAAGTTACCTTAAAAAGATTATCCCAAACACTATAACTTTTTTTTTCTCATTTTTTCATAAATACGAATTCTTTTAAAAATCTAATTTTTTAGATATTCCAAACAGGGTCTACGTCTCCTTTTACTAATCCAAGAAAAAACTAATTTAGCATTTACTTTTTTTTGCCCTTAAACTAACAAAATTATATTTTTAATTGAGCGCTTTAAAATTGGCCAATTAACTAATTATTAAATTATTAAAATTATTTTATATTTTACTCTTAAATTTAAAAAATTAAACAATTGAGTGTCTTTAAGCACATGTCATAACTAATAATTTTATAATTTCCAGATAAATATTAAACACAATCAATTTCTAGTGTGAAATTCACTTTGGAGTGATGTTATAGTAGAGAAAAAAAAATGTTAAGTACGCGAGCTTTAGATAATAAGTAATAAATTGATATTTGTGTAAAATACATTAATATTTGTAAAGATAGATAGGTATCACCTAAAAAACGTATATTGATATTTTAACCAACGTTCATTAAGCTTCGTTTAACAGGATTGAGTAGTGAAATCTAAAAATGTAAATTTGATCAAGGTAACTAAATATCGTATCATACCAAGTACTAATTAATACGTTTTGTTTTAGACAAAAAATGGGTACCATAATATCTTAATTCTGTTTTGTTCAAAATATCCATTGATATCTAAAAGTACACACGGATCGAATTGATTCGATTTCAAGCAAATTCAAGAACTGAACCGATAGTAATGGTTCCAAAAAAATTAAAACCGGAACTGGACCGTTGTTGTTGTGGAATCGAACTAGAACCAATCTGTTTAAAACAGTTCAGTTCAATTTTTCATTCTTAAAACTCAAAACTAATTTTATTAAATACATAATCCAAATAAATTTTTCTTAAACTGTTACTAAGAAACTTGAAATCAAAAACTAAATATAAGGGATGGGCGCTCATCTAATGCAGCGGTAATCGATCATAAATATAAGCAATCCCTTTTTCGAAATCATTTTCTCTAATAATGTGTTAATCGTTAAATATTCAATTTTTTGTATTAGAATACGGTAATTATAATTTTGTATTAATTTTTTAGACTATTTTAGACTAAGCTATTTTTGTTTTTTTAAATATATTTGTTTAGACTAAAATTATTAAAGTGACTTTAAAAAAGAAATAAGAAACATAAATTATAAAATATATATACTCTTGCAAAAATGATCCAATTTGGTTAGAACGATTTTTCTTTAATAAAAATTAAAAATCGAACCGTATACAACGGTTCTAAAAAATTAAGAACAAGAATCACACTATTTTCATATAGAACCGGACCAAATCATATGGTTTGGACCAGTCTAGACCGGTTTACCGATTCTTTTGAATTTTTTGTACACTCTTATTGATATCGACTAGTACCGACTATACTAAAAAATAACTAATACACTTTGCTCTAAAAAAAATGGGTACTGTAATATCTTAATTCTGTCATGTTCAAAATACCGATCGATATCATCTAGTACCGACTATACTAAAAAATACCAAATAGTAACGACTGGTACTGTAAAATACCCAATACGTATTGGTTCATAGTTAAATTAAATAAAAAATTAACTCTTAATTAATTTTTTTCTCTCTTCTTTTTATTTTTATTTTACTATTCAGATTTAAAATTCAAGCACAACATAAAAGGAGAGTTATCAAACTATTTATGCATCAATTAGTGAAGGTCTTTTTGTACTTTTCTAAGGTTAAGTATTATTGCATGGTTGACCATTATATTAGGTCTTAATTTTAAGTTTAATTATTCATAATTTCATATGGACCCTTTCATCCCTTTATATATATATATATGAGTGTGTGTGTGTATTATTATCGACAGTTTTTTAAATGAAAATATTTAAAAAAATTGGTGAACAGATTAATTTATAGGTCGTTTACTATTTTTCATTCAGTATAAAAAATTTTAACGAGTAAAGTCTGTACTCATAAAAATTTTAATACGCAAGATCCTCTATTAATACGTGTAAGATTTTTTGAGATAAAAATACCCTAGAACACAGATAAATTTATCTGTATAGATAGATAAATAAATAAGTTTATTCTGAACACATACAGATAAATTTATCTGTTTGTATTATCTGTTTGATATGTAAATAAATAAATTTATCTATCTTATTGTAAGAACGTATAAAGATCACAAATAAATTTATCTGTCTTATTGTAAGCACATGTATAAAGAATACAGATAAATTTATCTGTATTTTTTAAAATATATATAAGAAATACAAATAAATTTATCTGTCTTTTATTAAAAATACGTGTGAAGAATACAAATAAATTTATCTGTATTATTGAAAGCATGTATAACAAATACAGATAAGTTTATCTGTTAACCGCGTTGTACCTATTTATATGTTTTAAATAAACATTAATAATTAACAGATAAATTTATCTGTTTGTATATCAAAAAAATAAACGTTAAATAGATAAATTTATCTGTTTTGTAACGACACAGTACGTTTTTATTTTTTGGTTATTTATTTTAACATAATTAAATTCCTACATATGATTTATAATGATAATTTGTGGTCAAGTATAACTTATTAATTTAAAATCTTAAAATATAAAATTAAAATGAAATTGTAAATGCGGAATATAGCATGTAAAAATATAATATTAAATTAGAGTTGAAATGAATCATAAAAGCTAAGGTTAAAAAGAAAAAGGAAGACTAAAAAGAATAAAACTAAACAAGGGGTCTTTAATTACAACTTCTAGAAGCACGGAGAATAAGCAAGGGAGGATTATATACGCCCATTCTTTTTCCCCTTCCCATTAGTCGTCTCTCCTTCCCCATTTCTCTTCTTCTTCTTTTGCTCTCTTGGAAGACTAGCTGTGAATTCCTAAAACCTTGATCCTCCTCTTCAATTTCCAAAATTGAAGAGCTAAATGCTAAATTGGGAGCCAACAAAGCGAGATTGAAGCCCTAGTTCTCAAGTGAAGCAATTGGAAGCATCAAGAGAAAACTCCCAAGTGCCGAAAACCCTAGGTGTTGGAGAAATTTGACGATGTCCAAGGGGTTGTCGCTTCTTGAGGTAAGATCTAGACTAACTTGAGTGTTTTATAATGACTCGTGTTGATTTTTATGAAACTTAATGAGATTTTAAGAAAAACCTAGATTTGAATAAGAGAAGATGATTGTGTTTTTGTTTTGAAACTTGAATGGTTGATTACATGGAAATTGTGGATTTTATGATTGTGATTATACATTGAATAGATAATTAAATCTATGAAACTTAAAATAAATGTTGAATTTGGTTTTAATCCTAAACCCTCAATGTTTTTGCAAGTTTGAATTATGGAACTGGGGTTCAAACCAAGAATAAGTGGGTGGGTAAGTATGATAGCATAAGCAATGGGATGTGATAATTTGAAATGGAGAATTAATTGGATGGTATAATCGAAGAACGCGAAGGAATTATCGAATTCTCATTATATCAAAAGGTTATTCGTTGAAACTAAAATGAGACTTAGTTTGGGTTTAAAGGAATTGAGTAAAGGATAAAAGAGGAATGTATAAACAATTTGCTTGGGTCTTTTGAAGTGACAACCTATGAGTCCTAATTGGATTTATAACTAAAAATGGGTGAATGGAAAGGTAAGATAATGCAACAGATAAAGAATGTGTTACAATTGTATAATGTGATAATGCAACAGATAAAGAATGTGTTACAATTGTATAATGTGATAATGCGAATTTGGCTTGATATCAACAAATGGTATGACTGTGTAATGTTTGGTTGATTGACGGTCAAATGAATTGTGTTGTATAATAATGATTGGAAGATGTACCGGTGTCGGGTTAGACTCCTGGTGTCACGTTCCATTTCTTATAATGGCGTTCGTGACCGGCCAGTGAATTAAAATTCACTAGGCCTCTTATTTTGAAAGGCCAGTGAATTAAAATTCACTAGGCCTCTTATTTTGAAAACTCTTTTGATGTGCTTTGGTGTAAAAGGACTCTCTTTTCTTAATTTCACACAAATTATCCTGGCAATCTTTTCAAAAATTTCCAAAACATACTAATGCATATATTAGAAAATATTCACACACCATCCAATTTTCAATCCAATTTTCATATGTACATCGCATGGGAGAAAAATAAAACAACAAAAAAGAAAAAAAGAAGGAAAACATCCAATCCAGCCAGTCACCTGAAACCTAAAATATGATTTCAACAATCATTAACAAAATTAGTATGAGTACATAGATATTTGAGTTATTACTTACTTTTCATTTTTAAAATGATATCCAATTAAACGGTTTTACCAGCAATTCGGAAAGTTATCCCGCAGTGAAAAATGATTATTTTCTAATCACTTAGCCGTGACCCACCGCCCTTATTACATTACTTTACTGGTATACTTTATCATCCCCCAGCTACCGGAACACCATTTATAATATCATTCTCATCTTTATCATATCACATTTTCATAATCATTCTTAACAATTTAATTATGGTGCACCTCAAAATCATTATAAAGCGGTAATTAAAAACTCAATTAACTCAGATATCGAAAGATTCACCTGATGTTTGCAAGAGTCATTAAATTTTTGCTCATTAATCCCAAATCTAAACAACATAAATTTTTGCTTATTTTGAAATAATCATAAACTTAGTTTAGGCAAAGAAAAATTAAAAAATGTTAACTTCAAAACTCTAAGAAATAACCGTAGTTTCATCCTTTGGAAAAACTTATTTAGAAATTAACGAACTCATAAGAATTCTAATATAAAACTCATAGTTTAGTAAAATTTTTCTAAATTATGCTTATTTATTTATTTATTATTATTTTTTTTTAAATTTAGAAACTTGGTTTACACTGAAGAAGGGTATATTTTTTTAAAAAGATATGGCTTGAGTCAATTTAAAATGTTAACTAAAAAAACATATAAGAAAATCTTTTAATTTAAATCTTTAAAGAAGATTTTTAACTTAAAAACAACATATAATAAAATTCTTTAATTTAAATCTTTAAAGAAGATTTTTAAAATAAAAATTCTTTATTATTCAAAAAAGTAACAATAAATAAATTTAAACCAACAACACACCCATATGAAACCTAAATATAATTCCTAAACATTGTTACAAACGCAGTGCAACAAATCTAGAAAATCCTTTTTATTTTTAAACCTATGTAACATTAAGCTTTCTGTAATAAGTTATAAATAATTTAGAAGCAACCAAACATTTCCCATCTCACGCGCACAGAAAAACAATATATGTTAAACCAACACATGCATACTTAAACCACACACACATTGTATCACGCCAAACACTCACACACCCAACCGCACACAGCAACACACACCACCTCACATTCACACACTCATCCATTACATTATATACACATTTACATTAAAGAATTACTACACACACAGGCTCTTCAATGGAGGAGATATGGTGGTGTAAGTGCTTAGTGGTGGTGGTGGTATCGTGCCGTGGTGGTGGCGATAAATAGAGGACATATAGAGAGAGAGAAACAGAGGGGGAGAGGGAGAGGGCTTTACAGAGAGAGAGAGAGAGAGAGAGAGAGAGAGAGGGAGAGGTACTGAGAGGGAGAGAGGGAGATTACATGCAGAGAGAGAGAAAGAAAGAGAGAGAGAGAGAGAGAAGGTGGTTCGCCGGGGGGGAATGGTGTCGCCGAGGGGGTGGCGCCGGCGTCGGTGGAGCAACGGCGGTGGAGGAGGCGTTGGCTGGTGGGTGCGGCGGTTGGTCGGCGTTTTCCTCTTTTTTTTTTTTAGTTTCGACTGAAGCTTCCCATTTCGAAGCTTCCCATTTCAGAGACTTTTTAATTGCTAATAGCTTTTCTCTCAAATGGCTTGATGCAACAAAGCTTGGACGGGCAGCTTATTTATAGGCAAGAATGAGCGACACGTGTAAGTTCTTTCTCATGCAGAGTGAATCGTTTCACTCTTGAAGTTTTAAACGGTGACAAGTGTACGGTGAGCATAGTTGTATATCTCTTAAAATTTTTGATATAAAATTTTTACTTCAGAAAAATTTTAAAAAATTCGAGATAAACTTTTAATGTTATTTTAGAATTTATTGTGTAGACAAAATTTGCATAAAATTTTTTAATTATACAATTAATTTTTTATCTCGGTCTTTGATTATCTAGAATTCTTAATAGATGTAAGTTTTTTTTTTTTGCTCAATTTTTAAAATTAAATATAAGGTTTTGTTAGGAATTATATTTTGAGTCTTTTTATAAATTAATTATTACTTATTGTTGCTTTTATTATTTAAATACTGGTTGTCACACCCGGGTTATTTGTGATTATGAAAATGTTAAGTGAATATGGAACCGAAGATTTGGTATCTGGACGCTTCCCAAGTATTCCTAGGGAAACCGAAAATGGCATGGTATGTGAATAAATTGGGTTTTAACAACTCCATGGTGAAAGGCAGAAAATTTGTGCAAACTGGGTGCTATTTCCATCGGGTTAGCCCCCCGAAAATCTTGGCTTTGGTTTTACCACGGTTGTGGCGGTTGTCGTGGTAAGTTATAGAATAGACTATTATCCAAGAGGCTTCGCATAGCTAGCTGGGGGATTATAATTCGGGATCTCTATAAACTGCATCTAACATCGGTTCGATATTTGAGTAATAAGTTAAACAAAGGGGACGAATTTTGAGTGGAAATGAATAAGTGAATTAGTAATCTCATGAAAATGATGTTGGGTTAAATAACGGAAAATATAAGTTAAGCAAATTGGAGTAATAATTTAAATGAGATATAAGACTAAAAAAATGGTGAATTGATAAAATGTTAAAGGTTCTAAGACGAATAAATAAGGGTGGATAAGAATTTTTCCCTCAAACCTAAAGTGTGGGTGTATAGAATATTATTCGATATTTGAGTACGAATTAAATAAGATGAGAGAAGAAGGAAAAAGTGAACTAAGAGAAAGTTAATTGAGCAGATGTCTTTTAATAACCTAATGGGTGTATGCATGAGTTAAGAATCGGTTATGGAAATGATGTGAATGCGTTTACATAATAGTATGCATAATCGCATCTCACAAATCATGCATTGCACTTGTTTTAATCTTTATCCTACGAATTTTGGTTCATGTATTTCGAATTAAATGTTTTACAGGTTCGAGTAATCAAGAAAGGAATTGACGAATGCATCGATCTTGGATAGAGATCTCGAAGAAGAGGAAATGAAAGCTTATGTTTTAAAATAATTTCATGTAAATCATTTGTTTTGATACATGTAGAGATATTGAGAGAATCATGGATGACTGTAAAGAAGTATAATTATATGTTAAACTTTCATGGTTGTTGTTTATGAATCCAATGTCGAGACTTAATGAAATAACAATTTTTTCTTAGATGAATGAAGTTTATGTTGAATTGTGGTTCAAATGTATAAGGTTTGAATGAACTATAAGAATCAATTTGTGGTTTAAAAGTTGTTTAAAGAACAATTTAAACCTATAGAAACTATGTTGTTTGAAGTTGAGTTGAATTAGAAGTTAGAGGTCAAAACAGGGGAATTTTTGGTGTGTTTTCGGGTTGTCAGGCGCTTGAGCGGAGCAGGGGTCCACTCAAGCTGTGGTATGGCAGAAAGTTTGGACTTGACACTGGCACAGCCGACTTCAATCGACCATATCTTTCTCATTCGAATTCCGAATTAGGTCATTCTTTGTTTAAATTGAAGTCCCGAAAGTTTTTTTCCCAATGATTCTACTTTCATAACAAAATTCTTTTTGTAGGAAAAATTATGACTATAATAGTGAGGGTATGTCATATTTTCTTAACTGTTTTTTATCTGTCTTTGGTGAAATTTTTGGGAAACGCTATTTTTACCACTGTTAAACATTTTCATCAAATCTCTTATTCTTTAGGCTATAAATAGATGACCTCTTCACCTCGGGTCTCGATGTTTTGGATTTTGGGGCGTTAAATATTTGGGAAGTATTTTTGGAAGAAATCAGACTTTTTAATGGGTTGAACCTCGCGGGTTAAAATTTTTATTTTTGAACTTTTCGCTGAATCTCCCGTAAATATTAGACTTTTACCATATTCTAACTGGTAGATTTAATAAAGAATTAATTGAGTTTTAGTCCCATTTTTCAAGTATGTAAAAGTTTTAATCCCACTTGTTTGTTTGTATTGGGTTTAGTTTTTTTTTTTTTAATTTATTATTTTTGTATCCAAAATGCCCTTTATCATCCGGATTCTCATTTCCATTATTAAAAGCTTGATTATAGAATGCATTATTTTATATGAAAATTTGTGATGTATTTAGTATTTAATACCCCTGAGTATAATTTGCAATCAAATTACAGGATAAATATCACTTATCTATTTGTTTATAATCCTCTTGATTTTAGGTGTAAGTTACACAATTGATTAGTTGTTAAATATCTTTCAATTTAAAGTGGTGGATTCAATTTTCTTATT
>JAULJZ010009937.1:0-16505 GCA_032270985.1 Heliamphora pulchella | reverse complement strand
ACGTATCAAAAAAAATTATATATATTTTTATTATTAATTCAATTAATCAAACATAACCATAGTGGAACAAGTGACTTGTTTAATAGTTCTACCATCACATTTGCTAAAAACAAATTATTTTGGACATGCTCAAAAACAGAGTACAGTAATTGATCCCAAAAAGAAAAAAAAAATGCAAAGGACTAATAACTGGAGCAATGGAGATTTGGGTTTTATTACTTCAGTCACTCAAAAAAAAAATGCTGAAAAGTATTCATAATTAAAAATGAATAGTTCATATTAAACTATTTGTGATTTTAATTAACATTGTTGACATTGTGATTTGAATTAACACTGTTATCAATTTAAAATGATATATAAAAAAACTTAATTATTAAAATTTAATAATCTTACATCTCGAAAAATAAAAAATAAAATAAAACACAAGAATAAATATAAAGATAAAATTATCAATTTCAAATCTCACCTAAGGCATCCGAAGCGGAATTCGCAATTTCAAATCCCACCTAACGCATCCGAAGCGGTTATGCCACCCCTAGCCCCACATTAGGTATTTGTAGCCACATTCTTATTATTCATAACCAAAAAAACAAATCATTGATAATTATTTTTAAAGTGTTACATATTTAAAAATATAAAAATATATTTTCTATTAAAAAAAAGGAGCATTGGTTTTTATTATATATTTTTATTCTACAAGTTAGTATGGCAACCACAGGTCATATCACTTTTGTAGCCAGAGAAAGAAAATGAGGTAAGAAATATGATTTATAGATAGAATTCCAATAAGGGGAAAAAAACTATCATGCAAAACAAAATGGAAATTATCATTTATGGTAGAGGTGAATTTTCAATTTCTAAATCTTGATTAATTAAATCTTTCATTTTGGGAATTATTTCTCGGTGGTCTGAGTCTCTTCAAATAGAACTTATTGCTATTGATTCATGATTTTTATAGGACGTAATCAACGAAAATTAATTATTGAAAACTAATAAACCGATAAAATAACAGTTGCCACCTATACTTAATTCTCAATCAACAAGAACAATATATAGTATTGATATTGTATTTTATCGTTCTTCGTCCTTGAAAGTTGTCACTACTTTGAGCCATAGAAGATGTTTTTTTGACCGATATTTTATTGATTTATTTTTATCAAAAGTGGGGTGATATTCACACTCTATTTTTATTCAACACACTTCAATTTTTGTCTTTATTTAATAAAATTATAAAAATACCCTTCACAATAATATACTCTTGTATAGATATTAATACACTTTTTTATATATTATAAGGATATTTTTGTAACTTTACTAATTAAAAACAAAAAAATAAAGTACTTTTAGATAAATGTGGTGTGTAAAATCAATTCCATTACAAAACATTTTATATATTTGTTTTCTACAGTGTTACACTAGCTATGTATACTATCCAATAAACATGGTTTTTATTTTTTATTTTTTTGTTCAAAGAAATTAGTAATTAAGGTTTGGATATATCATACACTTTCTCCCTTGTAATCCCCAATAAACTCAGTTATCTATTCCCTTTATTTTTCTAAACCAAATTTCATGAGAGGTTTTGTTTTAAATAATTATTAAGTTTTTTTATTTAAATTGATAAATTTTGATAATAAATGATGTGGTCTTAGTCAATTAAATACGATAAATTAAAAATTATAATTATTTTGTTTAAATATTTTAAAAATTCAAACTAAACATATTAAAAAACACAAACTGAATATATTATTGAGAATTCTTTAAAATTCATTCCCAAAAAATATTATATTTTCCCAAAATACAATTAAACACAAGTTTAATTCCAAATATTTCCAAAAGAGATCGAACTCGAATATGGATTATAAGGATGACAATGGAACGTAAATGGGTCATGGATGAGTTTTTCGTCCCTATCTCCTATTTGATCGGGATAAGAACAAAGAAAAATATGAGAAGTAATAGGGAATGAGAATATTTTAAGAATAGTTTTTAAAGTTAAAGACAATGATACAAATAATAGTTATAAAAAATATCATAAATAAAAATAATAATTGATGTATCAATAGAATTAAAAATATAAAAATATAAGAAAATAAGATAAAAAATAAGAGATTAATATAATGTTTTTATTTTTTATTTTTTATAAATAAATTTTATACATATATTTATATTTAAAAAATATTTATTTTTATATAATTGAATAAGGTGAAAAGAAAAACGAAGTTGAAAAAGCAAATGCTATTCGTACATACTAAAATAAGTACATGAAAGAGTGGGACAGAAAAAACTATCACTAATGGGGCGTGGAGAAAGCCATGGCTTGAACTTTGTCTCTGTTTATGTGTACCTTAAATATTTCAAGGCTTGGGTGAGGTATCTTATTTATTTATGTTAGAATTTTGTGAATTTAATTAATAATTAAATTTTAAAATTTAATAGCAAAATTTATTTATAATTAAATTAACTATTCAATTGACAAATAAATTTTGAAAATTAATACTATTTATTGACTATTGATTCTTTTGTAACTCCTTTAGAAATTTTTTTTTATATAAAGCTGTAATTCCATTCAATTTTTTGGCAGAGAAAGAGAGAAATACAGCAGTAAGGTAAGAACGAAATGAGAGATACAGACAGATTTCAAAGCTGTGGGAGTAAGAGAGAGAAAGGCATACGGGGCACGTTCGTAGCCGATCCTTGGTGGTGTTCCAACGAACGTGTCAGCCGTTTTATCTTAAGAGAGTGACGCCGGCGGAAAACCTACAACACCCTCGGTAGGCGGTGAATCATTCTTAAGAAAACTACATTTGCAGGACTCAGTTTGCATATTCTGTTCATATTATTTTCTGCAATTCGTTTTCGGTAATTTCTATTTATTGTAATTGTTGAAAGTTAATAAAGATACATTTTCTGGATCACCGAGCATATATATTTTATTGTGGCGTTGAATTTTTCCTAACAATTTTTTCTGACTTGAAAATATATATAGAAGTAAAATATTTATTTGGATAAGAGAGGGGTGGATGGAGTGGCTTGGGATCTGCTAACATTTGTAAGGACTGCCAAAAAGTTTTTTTTTTTTTTTAAAAAAAAAGGAAAAGTTGGAGGAATGGGCAATCTCTTTGGAACTTCTTTTTTAAATTGTTCTTTAGAATTGGGACTTGGGGTGATTAATTATTTCTCTAACAAACCAAATGGACTGTTAATTTAATAATTTAAAAAAATAGTCTAATAAAGTGATTCAAAAATTTACGTTCAAGTTTTTAGTTGTAGCCTATGAATTTTTTTATATACAATATTTTATTTATATTTTTTATTAATGTGGGATGAAGTATCATAATATTTCTTACTTAAATACGTAACGCTCTCATCGCATAGATCATGTTCTTCTCCTGGCTGGGATATAAATAACAGGACATTAACGGACATAGAGTAGTTCATAAGCGTGTACAAAGTATACAACTTCGGGATCTCTACTTATTTTTGGAGTTTCTACTATTTTATCCACGCAGCAACAAAACCCGCACGATGTCATGATTGGTTTTGATATTATTTGTAATGACCAAAATGAACCAATTATCTAATAACTTGAATAAAGAGTTTAACAACGCGATGCAAACGCTTAAGCATAAGTTATTAGTAGTAACACACAAATTTCTTTATGTGCTAGATTTATTAATTTTTATCTCTTACTGATGTGTAATGTGATATCACAATTTTAATTTGTATTGATAGACATCCGTATTGAAATGAATTAAAAAAATATGTAAAAATTATTTTTAAAAAGTGTATCTTTTTTAATTTTGTTACACATTTGGCTTATTAGATTGAACTATTAATCTCCATATATGGACTAATAATTCGATATTCACTAAATTATTTATTTCGCCATTTTCTTGGAACTGTTTGTCCCTCGAGATTATTTTCCCTCCTTAATTAGTAGTAAAAAATGATTGTTAAACTCTCATTATCTCATAGTATTAGAAAAAATAGGTTATGCATATTATTTATTTCTTCTATTCTATTCAATGCTAAACATTCTATATATATATTTTATTAATAATTACTTTAAAAGTTAGTTTTTATATTATTTTATTATATTAGTCATCATATTTGTTTGATTTGAATGTAAATTGTTTGATAAATTAATTTTAAATTATAATTAAACTTTTAGACAATATAATTTAAAAAAAACTTGACTCCGTTTGAACGAAATTATTACACTTTTATGTAGTCAAAATAGTGTGGAGTTTGAATAGCTTGGCATAAGAATTAATATTTTTATTTTTTAAAACTTTTAATCTAAATTGGATTTGAGAGTTTAGTTCGAGACTAGCTACTAGTTATTTATAATTTTTTGCACAGGATTTTTTTATTTTATTTTAAAATTTGAATTTTTTTTATATTTTTTTAAATATTATATCAAATTGTTCTATTTTGTTATCTAAATTAATTGTATAGATCTGACCCTATTTGGGATAATTGCTTATTTGCTTATTTTAATTAGCTTATTTTTGTTTTTAGTAAATTTTTTTTATCATTTAACCAAATTATTATATTTTTCGAAACCATTCATCGAGACGAGTTAAAAAAAATAATTTTTTAATTAAAATATATAAAAGGTTTAGAAAGGAAAAAAAATAAACTAAAATAAGTCAATGAGCCAAATTTTATGTTACTTATTTTAGTTTTTGATAATTCCTTTCTTATCCTTCGATAAAAGATTTTTATTTTTTCAACTCATCACCTAAAAATGATTTTAAAAAGTAAAAATAAATTAACAAATAATTTTTAAAAAAATTAAAAATAAATAAAAATTACGAAAATTAGCCCAAAGAGAGCCAGAGTTGTTGGAATTTTAGTATTGAATGCCTCATCTACCAAATTTTTTAGAGTTGCTATTGCATTTGTGTCATGAAAATGTATTGTTACCAAACTATTTTGGGCATTATCCATCGGTCGCATTTATTATGCAAAATTGAATGAGATTATTCGTAATTAATAAGAATTTATTGTGCAAATAACATATTTATTTTACTTATTATAGTATGTGAAATAAAAAAATTCTACGCATCCACATCATATACTATAATTAGCTTTTCAAAATACATAAATAAATTTGTTGCAGAATTTTAATAAAAATAAAATATTAATTCTATGATTGTTATTTATTAATTATTGTTGCTGCTATTAATTGATAGAGTTTTAAGATAATAATTTTTTTTTCTAATTATTATTTTCTTTTAAAAATTAATTAGATTTAGTAATTTATTCAATAATATGACCGTTATATTAATAAATTATTGTTATTACTATTTATTTTATTTCACTTACAAATCCTCTTATAAATTTTAAGGCTTCTACGTATTATTTACAAAGTGTGAATATGACAGAAAAAAAAAGATTTAAAATATTTAAAAAATACACAATTTTTCGAAAAGAGATTTATTGTTATCATATTAGTTTGCAGTATTATTTTGTCATGGATCATACTAATTAATGTTTATTAGTTACTCTTAGAGCTAATAGCCATATAAAATAAAACAAGATTATAATATTAATATACTTTATATGGATATATTAATCTACTGTCATAACCAAACCAGTGACTTTCAGAGTAATTATTCAGTACTGTTGAATATTATGTGACATTGTTTAAGTTACTTATGCTGTGTTCATACTGAATTATTTAGCGAATAATAGAGATTGTAGGATAAAATTAGTCTATTTTTTAAAATAATTAAAAAATAAAAAAATTATTTAATATACATTGAACATTTTTATTTGTCAAATAATCTACATTGATTCGAAAGTGTTGCCCTTAATAACGGACACCTGTCAATTTGACCCGGTGTACTCCCACACAATGATGTAAGGTATCCAAAAATTCAGTTGGCCATCCGTGGGTAATACAAAAGTAAATAGGATTATTATAAGGTCATGTTTATTTTGTTAAGCTAGGTATAATTGAATTGAATTAAAAAATATGAGCTCAATTGTTTCGTCGAACTATCTCAAAGGATTGGATTATATATTTATCTCAAAATGAGTTTAGTATCATAAGTGTTAATGTAAAATACATCGAAATTATTTTTCCGACAAGTACAAATAGTACCTCATACTTGATATTATTCAGTTTCTCAGAAGTGATGAGACTTATAATCCTAAAATAAATAGAAGGTGCAATAAACATAAAAATATCTAAAATACTCTTAAAATTGCTTCACCTGTTTAGATTTTTATCTTGTTATCAACTCTCCATCATTCTATGGCCATTTTTCTACAAAACCTTAGTGTGGTTAGCCATATTGAACCAAGGCCGATGAAAGAGATCTATAACCACTCTCTACTTATTTTCAGCTCCAATCCATTTACTAAAGATCAAACATGATTTTATCTAATAAGTTAAGAAAAAATAAAAGAGTAGAATGTTTGTGTTTCTTTTGCTAAAACCCTTGGTTGTGGGTGTGGAGATTATGAAGTAGATTTAAGTGATGAGTCTTATTAATTTACAAATTTGTTAATAATTTATAGTTAAGGTAATTATGTCATTTGAACAATTTATCAATATTCTGAATCTTTTAACCCGAATATAGGACGTGTCTTATCTGTATATTTTCAAAAAGAGAACTCATGGTATTAATTACAAAGATTAATACTTTCTTGACAAATAGTTCAAGATTAATGGTCATAGAAACACTAATCCCCCATTGTACAATTTTGCAAAACGAACGAACTGTATGTATAATTTATATTTTTAGAATTTATCTTATCGAATTGTTAGTTTCGTCTTTAGTTCACTGAACTAAACTATTAATCCATTGTGTAGAAAATTAATAATTCGTTAATCATGAAATAAGTTGTCTCATTTTTTCCTTAAATTATTTGTTCTCTTTCTAAAATATCTTTTCTCTTTAATAACCCGTCAAACTATTTTCAAACTCTTATAATTAAATATTTGACAAATAATACCAAAATATATATAATCTATTAACTATTTTATGATATTAAAATAAATTATATGTAACTAAAGTTTTATTAAGTCTTTTTATCTTATTTAATTCTATAAGACAAAATAACATAAAGTGAGTTAAAATTCTTATTAATGTACAAATTTATAACTTACCGCTACATAAATTAAATAGCCGATTATATAGCACTTACCAAAAAATAACTACTAAAGGTTTTAACCGCAGTGGCAGGAAATGAGTGCTGACGTGGAAGATCTGGTCCCTCTTTCTGGAAGAGAGAAGTTATTCAGTGGTCCCTCTTTCAGGAAATGTTACCTAAGTAATGTGTCTAATAATATATATACACATTATATTTAAATTTTAATGAATTATTCAATATTAAGAAATTATAATTATATTACGTCAATATAGTTTCACATTAAAAAAAACTAGTCATAAGTTTAATTTTTAAATATTGTAGTGCTTTTAGTTCATTTTAATTTTTTTTAAGTTTTTAGGTACATTGTTTTAGCTAAGATCATCTAATTTAATACTACATAATTTTATAAATAAAATTATTTTTATTACACACACTACTAATTACTTAGTACAAATTTCTTACCATCTCATTAACACTTTTAACTACAGCTATCGTTGGGGACTTTTTTTAGCTACTATTGGCAGCTATTTTTTGGCTATTTTTCTTTTTTGACTATTTTTTGATGATTTTTCAACGACGACTCTCCCGCAACGACTCTCGTAACTTTTTTGACGATTCATAGAACAGATAAATCTCATTGTTCAATATATTTGAACAATAAAATTTATTTCTATTTGCTCCAACTTTAATTAACTACACTGAAGATGAATTTTACTGTTTGTTATATTCAAATGATAAAATTTATTATTTTTGCTCTAATATTGGCCACACTAAAAATAAATTTTACTATTCATTATATGGCTATCAGTAAAAATTATCTTCGATTTAATAGTTATCAGAATTTATCATCAAAAGTAATTGAAGTTAGTTGTCAAAAATTGCTGAAGATGGTCATCAAAAATTGTTGAAATTCATCGTCGAAAGTCATTAAAATTAGTGGTCAAAAAGTTGTGAAGAGCCATCATAGAAGGTGGCCAGCGGCAGTAGTTAGAGATGAATGAAATTAAGCAATCGGTTGTTGAAATAGAGATATATGCTGTTAAAGTAAACGAATGAGTATTTAAAATAGTACGGATATTTTGACCCAATTTTAATTTTATAAAATTTAAGTGTTAAAATTCTTTTTATTGTCAACTTACTTTAAGACGATTTTTTGGCTTTAAGCCACTTTTAAGTTAAAAATTTAAAAAAATTGTTTGGTTGTGATATGTGTGGCTTGTAAGCCAAATGCTTAAATTAAAGTGGCTTGAAGCTAAAAAATAAAAAAATTTGCTTAAAATTTTTATAATTTTTTAAAATTTATTTTTAGCTAATTTTATATTCAATATCGATTTTATTTGATAGATTTTGATAAGTAAATTTTAAAAATAGAATTTTTATAAAAAAATTAATGTGTTTAATAAAAGTTATTATATATTTTTTTAAAAATTTAAAAATTATGTAAAAAGCAAAAAAAATTAAAAAATTTTGAGTTGAAAAATAAATTTTTTAAATATTTTAAATATTTTAGACTTTTAAGCAAAAAAAAATTAAAAAACTAAAGTTTAAGCCAGTTGACTATTAGGAACCTACATAAACAGACCACGTTAACAAGTTAGACAGCGTATTCGAATAGTTGCTCCTGGGAAAAGTGTTCAGTTAAAACTTTATAAAGGTTTGAGGTTGGTTGAAATGTAATAGGGGTCCGGCACGTGTGACCGACGCAACTTACACGTGGGAGGCTCCGACGAGAACATGACAATTAACAGGCGGGCGGATGTTTAGAGAGAGACAGAGAGACAGACAGACCACCTTTGTGGCAGTTAGTTTGGTTTGAGCCTTTGAGGTAAAGTGGTTAAGCAGTTAAATTAGAATATTTTAGTAAAAAGTTAAATTTAACTTAGCGTGAAGGTTTTTTTTGGTCTTTGAGCCATGGTGGGTTTTTTTTTAATAAATATAAAAACATGCAAAAAAAAAAATAATTATAGTGAAAGGTCGAACAAATAAACTTTTTAAAAAATTTATAAGAAAAAATCTTTAAAAAAAGTTAAACCAAACATAAGCTTAATCATGGTTAAATGAAAAATTAATAAATACTCATGAATTACAATGAAGGTGATGCCATATTGTACTCTCGACAAATAAATAATTACAATCTACACAATGTGGATAATTTTTTGTCTTCTGACCACTCAATAAAAATAAATTATTATATTTCAATTTTAAAATTTATCGTCATCATATTAAATGAGAACACTACATAAATTTTTCATATAATACTCCGCACTGAAAATTACTCATGGTTAAATAGAGTTATAGTCCAATGGCACAATTTACTCGGTCCATAAACCATTTATTTCTTTGGTGAATGCACATTTCAGTTTTAAATTCTATTTTCAAAAAATTTCTCTCAAATTTTCTCATATATAATCTATTATATTGAAATACAAATAAATAAAATAGAAAATAGATAATTTGGATAAAAAATGACCTAAAAATAAATTAACAAACTTATCTCAAATTTAAAATAATTGGTTATAGTGGGTCACAAAAAAATACTCAGTGAGTAAGAAACACCCCGTTAACATATTGAGGTAGTGTGTCCAACTAATATATAACTTTCATGTGTTAATAATTTTCCTTTTACACGAGGAGGGCAATAATTATTGCACATTAATATGACTCTACATTAAATAACACATTATATCTATGTATTAAATGAATACACCAAATTATCGTAATAATGTGGTATTTCATACTACTATTGAATAATTTCTTGTAAGCTACATTTTCAATGAATTTGAACCATCGTGAATAAATTTATGATTTCTTAGGATTATTGAATCCTCACAAGTCCCTCCCAGTTAGGCAAACTGGGCTTAAAACAGTTCCCTTTTACTATAAAAGACGGCTCCATCTGCCTTCTTCTTTGACTCCATTTGTAGTCAATTGCTTTGGGTTCAATTCTCCGTTTCTATTTAGAGAGAGAAATTCATCGCCATTCATAAAGCGAGAAGCAACAATGGCGGTCTCTCTGAGAAATTTTGCTGCATTCTCACTGCTGATTCTAATGCTCTTCATCGTCGGCGCTAGAGCTGAAATACAGAGGAATGAGATTCAGCAATCTAGGTATGGCTAATTTCTTTGAATTCCTCGGCGATTTACGCCATTGATTAGATTGCATTATGGAAAACTTGAGAACATTAGAGACTCTTTAATTTTTCCATAATGCGTGACTTCGCCCTCGGCGATTTACGCCATTGATTAGATTGCATTTTGGAGAAATTGAGAACATCAGAAACTCTTTAATTTTTTCAGAATGCGTGTGACTTCGCCCTCGGCGATTTATGCCATTGATTAGATTGCATTTTGGATTACGTGAGGACATTAGTGACTCTTTAATTTCTTCGCAATGCGTTTTCCTTCTCGAAGTCACAGCAGATTTCAATAGTATTTGGAGTACTTTATCGGCCTTACAATACTGTTTGTTACTCCTTCATAACAGTTTTGGAGACGCAATGCAGGAGTTGCAGAGCTTAAACAACTCAACAATGGCGAAGAGGTGTTAGTTACGGTGGTTAATTTTCCGCGATTTTTTTTGTTTTGTCTTTTTTCTGCTCACTTTCGGAAATTCAGCACCGTCCTAGCAGAGTCGCAGTCTTTACAGATTCGTAGCATTATCGCTCAGATCGGATCCGAAGAGTCTTCATCTTTTATTCTGTTTCGTTCATCTGTAGTCAAACCTCAATACAATGTACACTGGGAAACTGCTTTCTTGTGTGTCGCCATCACTTCTTCAATTATTTTCCGAGTACCAGTGCTCACCTACCCATAGTTTCTCTCTGCTTTGATATGGTTTCAATCGCCTAGAGCGATGTGTTTTCTAGTGACATACATAAAAAGGAATGCGGATCATCTATCATACAAATTTTGTATAATGCATCAATTGATCGGTTATGCATTGTATAATATGTTGTATAATATATATTTGTACAATGCTAACCATTAGTTCATGCATTGCACAATAACTACTTACCATCCAAGGATATTATTCAAATATTTCATTTTGTAGGTTGTATCGACCAATAATTACAAAAAGTACATAAAATTATTGTAGTTACTATGATTAGTTTGAATTTTGTACTTCAAATAGTAAACGACAAATACATTTTGAAAAATAATTTGTTTGTTTTTTTAAAAAGAAATATGATTTAATTATGTTGGTATAATTTATATAAATAATTTATTCACTATTTTTTTATTAATAAGTTAATCAAATTATGAAAGAAGGCCTGTAAAATCTAATTGGACTACTTCAATTATTACTAATAGGTCCCACGTAAATTTTATTTATATTCAATATTTATAATCGTATTACATTATTTAGTATGTAATTTGATAGATTAATTTCATCACTCTAATATTACTTTCCTAAATTTCATTTTTTCTTGGGGAGAGAGAGAGAGAGAGAGAGGGAATGGAGTTAATGAATTTGTGAATTTCATTGTTTTTTTTTTCTCGGAATTTGGAGCGCATGAATTTGTTAAGAGTAATATCTATCGTTTCTTAATAAATGCAGTATCGTTTTCACGTTATACAAACATAACGTATGTTACGATGCGTTCCCTAGCAAAAGATTTCATTGGCTCGTGCTAATCCTGTTTCACCGAATGATTTCGTGGATCCAACGGCTGAGACTGTTATTGCCTACGTCCTGAATCTTTGATAAACTTCAAACGTATATAAATTTTCTTGATTTCAGGTCAAATACAGAGACTGAATCCCGAAATGAGCTTGCTGTGCAGGATCCCGAAACGGTGGCTTCCATGGTTGACACGTGAGTTTCTCTCTCTCTCTCTCTCTCTCTCTCCACAACACATTCATGGGAATGATTTTATGTTTTTAACTACTACTCTGGTATTGTTGATTCTTGATTTCTTTTTGTTTTTTTATTTATTATATGATTCTTGATTTCATTCCCTCTCGAAAAGCATGTGAAATATTCATTAGATTTTTTGATAGACGAAAGTTAGCTGAAAGGCTCACATGCTCCGTACATTTGACAAAACAAACACAGAATTCTCTAAATCTGAATCCCCGCCAAACCAGCTGGGCCAGCACCGTAAAAACCTGGATTCGACTTTTCTCCATTTCTTTTTGATTGTGCTTACTAAGCGGTTTATTTTAGAATTTGACTCCTTAATGTGGTAGAGTTTATTAAAAATATCATTTTTGTAGAAAAAATTATATTTGATTGGACGTCAGTAATCACATATAGTCAAATCACATTGTTACTAAAATAGACGATAAATATAATTTTTAGATATGTTGTATATTTTTATAAAGATGAATGTGATCCAATTATATAATAATTAACGTTTGATTTTTATATGATAAAATTTTTGATATATTTTATAATATAAATGGTTTAAATTGTTAAGATAGGCATACCGTTAAAGTTATATGACTGAAATAGAAATAAGATCAAGATTCCAAAAACCCAATTGCAACCTTTTCCATCTTCTCCTATCTCTGCTACGATAGGTGTGACAAACACATGATTTTAATTTTAGGAACTAATAATTTTCATATTCTTTTACAGTGCTGAACATCATATTTTCAAAATAAAAAACACTTGAAGACAAAAGCTATATAATTTTAAAATTTTTTAAACTCATACTGTTACAATTATAAAACTGCTTAAAATTTAGAAAAACGACGGTCCTTTTTTACTTTTTAGAATTTAGACAATTCCTTTTTACTTTTTAAAAATTTTTACTTTTTAGAATTTAGAGGAGCGATCGTCCCTTGTCCCCCTTAGATCCTTCTATATGACCACAATTATTCTGAAGTCAAAATAGTCGTTAAATCAGGGGAATATCGGCCGTGTCACATTCCTGATTTCTTATAAGGCTCTGTAATTACAATAAATTAACTAATTATGCAATATTGTCAACTCTTTTATCTCTACCGACAAATTGTAAATGATAAGTGCCGTTACTCGTTCAAGGAATCATCATCCCGCCCCATGTTCTCATAGTACAGTCGCACCGCTTTCTCCGCGTGCCCCTGTTCCGAGATCCGCGCATCGCGCATTTAGGCGCTGTTTGGGCTAATTTTGGTAATTTTTGTTTATTTTTGTCTTTTTTAAATTTATTTTCACATTTTGATTTAAAAATTTTTTTTTTCGTGATAAACCATAAAAGTATAAAAAATTGATTGAAAGATGAAAATAAATCAACATAAAATTTAAGCAACATAAAATTTAACTTAAATTAAAAGACGAAAATAAGCAACATAAAATTTAACTTATTGATTTATTTTGGTTTATTTTTGTCTTTTCTAAAAACAAATTAGATTTTAATTAAAAAATTTATTTTTTCGGTTTGTCTTGATGAAAAAGTCAAAAAATATAATTATTTAACTAAAAAATAAAAAAAGTTAATCAAAAATAAAAATAAACCAAATAACATAAACATATAAGCAATTTTCCCAAATGTGTCCTGAATTTATTTACTCCTCCATCGCCTTTTCTCTATCCAAATTTCATTTTCCATCCTCATTAGCTTTAGGTAGCTACACAGCCTACACAACTGTTCGTTTCATTTTAGGTTCCTTTCCTTCGCCATGTATATCTGTTTAATTGCTTTAGTGAACTTTTGACCGTATTTGTACTACTGTGTTAACTGAACTGTGGTGCATTTTTTTTCTTTTTACAACAATGCTAGCTTAAAATATTGTATGAATCATCATATGTCTTATATAAGTACTAGCAATTACAACGTAGTAAAAGATTTTAGTAGTCTCACCACAAAGTCACTAATATATATTTTTTTATTATAAGCTCGTTCTTTATTCTTAACTAAAAGTAACAAAAAAAAATACATATAAACTAAAAAATATGCATATGATTATAAATTATATTTTCGGATAGTATGTATGTAATATTATAATATTATTTTTATTTTTTAAAGAGGTAAGTGAGAGAGAGAGAAAGAGAGGCAAAAGTGGATTTAAAAAGAATAAAAGGTGGATTTGAAAAGAAAGAAAAGTGAACTTTTTATCTTTGCCATTGACGAAAAAATAGAAGAATATTAACTCTTGAATTGACACATAAATGTTAATGAGAGAACTAAGATTATTCTTATTCTTTAATTGATGATTAAGAACTTGACGAGAATAAAGACGATCGAACCTCTAAGTGTCCCAATAGCTAGATGCCTGCAAAGTAAACCCCCCAGCCGGTGGGAGGCGGGAGGCCCTCCGATGCCCCAAATCAGTCAAGTTTTGAGAGAGAAAATGTGTATGAGAGATAAAGTTAGAATTCATACATTTGTCTTGAGTTAGATGGCATATATATATATATATAGAGAAAGAGAGTTAACCCCATGTCTTGGTTATGTCACTCTTAGGAGATGTTTGGTTAGATTTAATATATTTGTCAATTTTTTATTGCTACAATTAATATTAATATTTTTGTCCCTTATAGTATAGATAAGTATAACTTAAAATTTTATGATATTTATTTCACTTTCATGCAAAACCTTAACCTACCGTTAAAATTCAGAAAATACAGTAATCCATGCACTAGTTTAACTGTGTAGAAATGGGGTGTCTCTAGACTTCTAATTTTAACTTGAACCACAATTGTTTTGTGCAATGCTGCATATGCACCGGTTGGGTGGGTAGGTCACAGTTATCACATTCCCTTTCTCCAGCCTGTCAAACAAAGGGCATGAAATGAGACGCCCAAAACCAGATCTGAAGGGAAAATTATTAGGACATTCGGAGCATCACGTGAATCGCAGGTCAATATTTTCTTCAGGAAAATTAATTGAGTACTCTTATGGTACCACTTGACATAAATTATGTAATACTCTCAACAAATAAAAAATATTAATATATACTAAATTATGGGTATAAATTGGTTATCCCTTATCTATCTAATAAAGGTGAGTCATTGGTTAACTTATAATATTTTTCGTTATATAATTAGAAGAAAACATGACATATACAGTGTCATATAATACTCTTTAATTATTAAATAATTATTATTTAAATAAAAACATCATATAAACAATGGCATATAATTGTTCATAATCACGGAATAAATACGCACAAACAGAGTCTAGTTGGCAATTTCAGCAAAAGCCAGCAGCTGCCCAACTAATAATGCCTAATCTCATAAATGACCTCTGTTTCATTTAAGACTTACCTCCACCGACATAAAAGAGAGGAATTATTCTACAGTACTCACCTTTGGCATTTGTTGTTTCCGACAGCAATATTAATGTACAAGATCACGTTGGTTTCCGTATGAACCGTATTCCTTTATCCGTATGATAAGCTGCATCAATAAGTCACTTGACCTCGTTTAATGACGTGGCCATCACTATTTGAATCACGAGGGAAGAATTGTCCATAAAAAAATTTATTAAAAAAAGTAGAGAAGAACTGTGTTGATTTTTTTTTTGGGCTGTTCAAGAAAATAGAGAACCGCAAAACCGATTCAATTATTTGGATTGGTCCGTTCGGTTGTATTTTTTGATTGATTTGTTTGATTTTGATTCTAATATTAAAGAACTGTATACATTTCAATTTCTAATTTTTGTTCACCGTTTTGGTTCCAAAGTTTAAAGAATTCTTGATTTCATTTTGATTTAGGAATTTTTTTCCCAATTTGGTTCCGAATCCATCTTATCCGTAGTTTACACTTACTTTTATAAGAGATTTTGGCAAAAGTTCTATTTTTAAAATTTATTTAAGTAATACTTTTATAACCTATCGTCTAGACCTATCAAATAATATTCCTATTAAATATAAGATTTTGTTAAAAAAAACAAAGAAATTTATTAGTTTCAAAATTGAGGAATTGTTCACATTTGAAATTTTAATTTTAAAATTTAACAAACAAAGAAATTTATTAATTCTGAAATTTATCAAGTTTCTATTCTAATAAATTATCAATTTCAAAAAATAAACAAAATTTTTTGGGTGGGTAAGATAGTTTTACCTTTTTGTATACTAAATACAGAAATCTCACTACTGAAGAAACTTTATAAATTTTTTTATTTGTTAAATTTTAATTTTGAAATTTATCAATTTATCAAGTTTCTATTCCAGTAAACTTCTTTATTTGTTAAATTTTAAAAGTGAGATTTCAAAATTGAAAAATAACTCTGTTTCAAAACTAATAAATTTTTCTGCTTGTTAAATTTCAAAATCAATATTTTTTATTTTAAATCTATTAAATTTCTTTGTTTATTTTTTGTAAAATTTTATATTTATAGAAGAATCTTATTCAAGATATCTAGACGAAAAGTTATGAAAATATTAAGTTCATATATATATATATATATTAGAAATTATGAAAATTTAAAATTCTAACTTGAAAAGTACAAATAAGTACATATATT
>JAULJZ010009926.1:0-16505 GCA_032270985.1 Heliamphora pulchella | reverse complement strand
CCTTAAATCAAGCAACATCTCTCTCTCTCTCTATATATATATATATATATACTAATTTAAAATCTTTTTAAAGATTTTTTAAAATTAGTGTATCCCTTAAAATAAGCAACCGTCCTCTCTCTCTCTCTCTCTCTCCGTTCAATAAAAAATTAAAACATGATATGATGCCAGAAAACTACAACTAATACAGAGATTTTTGTAAAAACACCTAACTAATACAAATTACAACTAATACATTTATCATTTCAGACCAAACATTTAGCCCAAAACTCCCAACGATTATAATTTACAACAAATACATTTATCACAAAGGTCACTACTCACTATTCAAGTGATACTTTTAGGATTTCATCACTTGTGAAACTCACTATTGAGACAGAAATTTTTGCAAGAACACCAAACTGATACAATTTACAACCGATGCATTTATGATTTCAAGTTAAACATTCAATTCAGAATTTCCAACTGATACAATTTACAATAAATACATTTATCATAAGATCACTACTCACATTTCAAGTGATACTTTTAGGATTTCATCACTTGTGAAAATTATAACTAAAATAGATTTTTACAAGAGCACTCACCTGATACAATTTACTGCCGATGCATTTATCACTTCAAACCAAACATTCAGCCAATAACACTTAACTGATACAATTATAAATCACAACCTCTGCGGATCCAAACTGTACGCTAGTGCAGCCCACACGCAATCCAAACAATTCCCCTCCTCCTCCATAGAGACCACGCCGGCGATGGTTGTTGAGCTTGTGTTTCTTCATCCCTTCTCTGACAAAAAACATCTTCCTTAAACCACCAAACCACACATCGCCGTGAGAGAGATAGAGAGAATAGGGAATTTTGATTTTGACAACGGGACTTTTGATTTTGACAACGGGACTTTTGATTTTGACGACGAGACTTGACGACGAGGCAGTGGCGACAGTAGAGGCGGCGAAGTCAGCGGCGGCAATGGCAGCCGACGAAGTCAGCGACTGTAGTGAGGGGAACGCCAAGGGGAAGCGATCTCGCTCCGCCCAGTGGGTCGCATTCATGGTCGTTGGCAGAACAGTCCCGTTCCGACAACAAAACGGGAAGGATCGGATTTGAGGGTGCTAAACATGTGGGATACACGAAACAATCGATTTGGAATATTGTAAAAAAATGACTTTCTGAATTTTAAAACCTCCTATTATTGGATAAAATATTCTACCAAATTAATTTTTTAAGTTTTCATTTCAGTTTTCACCAAATTTGTATGTAATATTTCAAAAAGATGACTAATCTTAATTAGGAGGATATTATACATAATATAATTATTTCAAATATAATGGAACTAAATTTCTTTAAATAAATATTGTAAAATTAAATCTTTTTTGAGTTTAAAAAAAAAAAATGGCAGTTTAAGCCTTCTTCATCCCTGATCTCTTTAAGACTACTAAATCTTCTTTGAAGACTAAATCTCTTTAAATAAATATGGCAGGTTAAGCTTTCTTCAACCCCGATCTAACACGCATCTCAGAAGTCTGCGCCCAAAATGGGGAAATTCGACCCGTGGCCCGTTTTCTTGAAGCGAGAATGGAATCGCAACTGGCCATTCCTGGTTGGCTTCGCCGTCACCGGCACTCTCATCACCAAGCTTTCTCTTGGCCTCACTGGTTCGCCTCCACATCTCTCTTTTCCCGATCACAAACACAAATCATTTTGTCACAATTTATGATTTTTTGTTTTTGTTTTGATTGTTCTTCAGAGGAGGACGCGAAGAACTCTCCATTCGTACAGAGGCACAAGAAGTAACTTCTCATATTTTTTGTCTAATTTTCGGATCGATAACAAACCCTAGGTTTCAAGTTTGATTACATGTTTCGCTTTTTAGAGTGTGCGATAACAATTCGAAGTGTCCACTCACAAAAGTTTTCGATGGCACTATTATACTGGTGAAATGTAGCTTTTTTCTACATCGAAACATGCTTAAAACCGTCTCGTTTCGTCTATAATGGGCTTATGCTCGTTTTGATTTAGTTTAGTTAGTCTTGATACACACAATACAGATTTGCATTCGAATGTCACTTATAGCATGCTCACCTTTGTATACAAATACGGTTATACATCGATTTTTATTTTTATAGTTCTTATGGGAATGCAGAGATCAACGTTATCACACTCGTAATAGTGGGGTAAATTGCCCTCACTGACATTTCAAAAATTGAAAATATACTTATAATTTTTAAGAAGTTTTAAAAGTTCCTCCTGTTGAATTTTAGAAAAAAAAATATTAATTTTATTTATGGGTTTAATTTAGTTTAGTTTTTTTTTTTTACAATTTACTCTTCGATGTTGATTCTTATTTCTTCATCTAACTTCAAACATGTATTTCACATCTATATCAATTTCTCTTGCTCTTTGCTATTTATGATAGCGTTTCAAATGAATAATCATGCATCATTTTAAGAATTATTTTAAAATCAAAATTATATCTTATCAATAGATATTTATTTATTTTTAGTTAGTACTTCAATTTGTTTCATCATTTTGAGTATCCAATATAAAGTTTTGCCCTGTACTAAACAAAAATTCTGGATTTGCCCCTGATTCACACGGAATGTTTGCAGCTGCAAAATTATAAGATGGACTAGTTGTTTAATTAATATTAAGTTTTGTTTTCTACTGTTGTAAAGCATCCTGCGAGCTTGTTGGGTGGTACAGTATTTAGTGTTCAGTTCTGCCTGGTGAGGGATTTATTTGTGTATTTGTTCAAGGAGGGGGCCAAGGGCAAAGCTTTTGAGAATGTTCAGTATGTTGTGCGGTAGGGCATGTGATGTGCCCAAGCTTAATGTGATGAATAATCTGTGCGCCTGGCACTCGAGGAACCACGGGGCACTCCAGTTTCACTTGCAACATCGTTGCATGTTGCTTTCGAGCCGGAGCTTGCTGGGTAGTGAAGTGATCAATGGATTTATTGTTAAAAGCAGGTCTTTCTGTTGGACACATTTTGCTTGTTTTGTTTTGTTTGGTTCACAAAGAGCTGTGAGTTTTATTGCATGTGACTTTGCGGTGATTAAATTAGAACTTTTCTTACTTGAGGTGGGTAGTTTTACTCTTCTCATAACGGGAATGTGTGTGTGTGCAGGCGTGTGTAAACTCCGGCCAGGTTATTATTTCAAATGGCTGCAAATTTAATATAATAGATTAATGAAATTTAGACGATATCAGCATGGCGCGATCCTCCAATTGGGGGTCTGCAAAAGCCGAGAGCCCTCATCCTTGATTTAGATTATGAATCTCAGTTAATATAAATGTTCAAGTTCCACGGTGAAGTCAAAGTTAATAATCGAAGCTGACTAATAAATTATAGAGGCCACAACAACAGTATGCATATTACCCTTGGTTTAAAATTATTCTTATTAGGAGATTTCCATTCCCTAATTGGATACTATTTAAATCTGGTTTATTTCATACAAGTTGTACACTATGAAATGGACTATATTTCTTGTTTGGGTTCTATTGTATGAATTATAAAAGAATATTTTGGCGTGTTCCAATTTTTCTAATTTAGTTTTTTGGTGTATAAGAATGTTGGTCATTGACGTGCACATCAGTTTCCAGGATAGGAATGTGTTTGTGGTGTAAATCCAAGGCCAGGGATAGGAATGTATGGATAGCATATTTTGCTGTTAGTTTACTTCTGCTGTGGTAGTTTATGACTTCCATATACACACAATTTGTGTCTCCCTGAATTTTTATGGTATTAGCTAAAAAGAAATGAATGTTTTGGGTGAAAATGAGGGTCGTGGATTGCTACAATCTGAATCCCTTTATTTATATTGCCGTCAGTAATGGTTATAATCTGACAAGGTCATGGGAAAAAACTTTGAAAAGAAACCATCATCATTATTATTCTCTTCTTCTATTCTTCTTTTGTGGAAATTAGTCTTGATCTGGTGTATCATTTTTGTATCATGCTACATTTGAACTGGCCTTATTTTTCAAAATTTCATCTTTCTTGCTCTACTCGTGCACACATTCATATGTATCAAAAAACTATAATGTACATGTAGGTCCGTCTCCTACTTGTCTTAGTTTTCTTTTCATTATTTTTTTTATATATTATCTTGCCTTGATATTTTTTGACCCCGTTGGCTGTTATGGTGGAGGATATAAAATTTTGCTTTGTTCAGGTTGCTAGGCTGTGAACACCTTATGGTATAAGAAGTCTTTTTGGCATAAGAGAGTGCATAGCTATTGTGTCCATTATTGAATTGGTTGTAACCATGTGTCTTGGACTTTTTTTTCCCTTTCATATTTTCATCTATCATACCGCTAATTTTGTAGGTACTGTATAACCATAGTAACGAGTTACATACCAACTTATTGTCCACAGTAAATGGTACTTCTATTCTTCATATCCATAAACAATTAAGTGTTTCTGGTGTCATTGCCTTCCTTTTTATTAATGGTTTTACTTTGATTAAAGGGATAGGATTTGTTCATTGTTGAGAGTTTGGTTTTTAGTCCATGAAAGGGTTGTAATAGTAATCTCATCTAAATTTGATCAATACTTTCTTGAGAAGTTGTCCTTTTGGTTTACTAATTTGACAGCTTTTATAAACTCTACATTCTACACCTTTTTGATTAATATATACCATTTATATTCTATACTTTGTATAAGTTATGAGCTATACGACCACTTCTGCTGCAAGCCATACCTTTCCCTAAAGAATTCTTTAGCATTCCTTAACTGTAACCATTAAGGAACTGCATTAGATTATTCTGCGCTTGTTATACTTGTAGACTACTCTCCACATGGACACTTCGAATTTGTACACACTTTCATAGAGGCATTTTTGCTTTGAGACTCAAAAGTGGTCTTCTTTGTTTGCATATGCTGTGTTAAAAGAAAATGCTTGGGAATCTCATTGGATTTTTTCTGCGAATGGTAACATGGCGTACATGATGTCTTTTTTCTGTCCTTGGAATTGGTTGAACTTAGCTGAGGAAATGTTTGCGGTCACTACTATTTGTTACTGCAAATTCTAGATCCATAATGGAAGAAGATGAATATAGATGTAAACTAAGGACTGCTTCAAGGCACGTTAGGGCAATGTTTTTCTTAGGGTGATATTCACCTCCACTAGTTGGGATGTTCTGGATTAATTGTGAATTCGTCTCCAAGATGCAATGAAGCCGAGTCCCAATTAACTGTTGTATGACGGCGTTATGTACATAACAAAGACAAACCCGAATACCTTTGATTTTTTCTAATCCTTCAAGTAGAGAAGATAAATGAGTGGATAGAGAGAACATAAAAGTTCTATATACTCTTTATGCCAATCCTCAGCTTTTATATAGGCACGGGTTCGTAACCATTAATACCAATGGCCACACCTTTTCATTTTAATTCAAGGGGCATACCTCTTGATTTAAACCCAATGATCACATTTCTTGGTTGAAGCACAATAGTCATGCCTTTCGAGTTAAACTCAATAGGCACATCTCTCTATTATTTATTGAAAATGTTCCAACAATCTCCCACCAATTTCAAAATAATTGAAAACCAACTTGATTGGTTTAGAAAAACTTATGTATAAATGAAGGTGTCTGACAACTTGAACTTGAAAAATGAAAACACATCAAAGCTAATTAGGATGGCATAGTATTATAGTAGACGAGCTTTGAACAAGCAACCAAACATGTTCCATACATAAGTTTTCTACTTCCCAGGTATATTCTAAAAGCCTACACATGGATAAGCGCTCTAGAGCCAAGCCCTTAGACTGATATGAAGCGGCACCACCTCTTGCACTTATGTAGACTTATTGAGAGCAGTCTTGTAACTTTACTACCTTAACTAACACCACTGTAAGCATATTAAGAATTAGAGAACTCATCCTCCTCCTTTTCATATTACAGGTTCCAAGCACTTTACCTTGGAATGAATATAGATACAACTTTTTAAATTCTTGCAATCACGACCTATGGTGTAATTTGTTCATTGAACTTGAGAGATTGACGCGTGTAACAATTGTTGAATCGAGTTTTCTACCATGAGTGTTTATACATGTGGGCTTAAATCCCACCCCTTTGATGTTTTTCTAGTTGAACTCTTGCGAGAATTTTGTAGTACTTTCCCGACGATATTATTCCATTGCTATGCTTGGGCGTCATAGTTTCTACGCTGCGCTTCAAGTGTTCGAACGAACAATCACAGTCATTACTATCAATTCATACTTACAATGAGTTTTATTTACTCAAAATTATCCGCAACAAAAGAACATTTCAGTTTCTCTCTTTTGTTTCAAGAGACTAATAGAAAATCACATTCACGCTCCAATTTTAAAAATTAGCTGTTCAGCATAGTTGTTCTCATATTTGAACTTTCGTCCAAGCAAGGACAATATATGAGTCTAATTATACGTGCTCATATTTCTATTTATGCTGAGCTGAATCAAATCAATTGCAAGAACATTGATATGAAAAACAAATATAGCATATGTAAATATTACTTCAATTGTGCAAGCATGTTATAATCATCATAATTAATGTTTATATACAGAAAAACATAAAAATGTGCTTGCATAACGTGGCATCGAATAAAAGCATAAAAAATTAAACTTAATTATATACATATTTCAGAAAATTTTTAAAAGTTTACAAGAAAACTGAATTTCAAGTCTACTGGATCAAGCGATGCTCAAAACTGTGTTGGAAAAAGCATTCATGGGATAAATAGCTCAATCTAGACATTTTGTGACAATAAAACGCGGCCTTGGTTAGAAACCCAGCAAACAGACTCCTAGCGGTTAGACTGTTCAAGTGTAGCCACGGCTTTCACCTAGGTCAACATGCTGTCCAGGAATCATGTTGGTACAGGCCACTGATATCCAAAATTAAGGAATCACGTTGGTACAGGCCACTGATATCCAAAATTATGATGTGCCAATTTTTTGAGGATATCATCATTACCATTTAACTTGGCCCTACATTTGCTTCTCCACTAGCAAAAATTGATAAATAGTAAAAATATTGTTTTGTCACATATTACAAATTCATTTGGATTTCCTTATTGCCACTAACGGACAAGCAAGCCAGCCCGTGCTATAACGTGAGGAAACCCTAGAAAAATAGCTTGGATCTTGTTCTCTTCCTCTGCATACGCAATGACCTTGCAGTTTACTCTGATCAGTCTTGTCATGGCTCAACACAACAACAAATCCATTGACAAAAAGTGTTCAATGGTGCAAACATTGGTATAAAAATTCTTTGCCCCTGTTTTCTCAACATTTAAAAGAAATTAAAAAATTGAATCATCTTCGAGAAAGTCACCATAACTCACATCATCTGCTTCCGCTTCACGGAATATTATCTTAAAATTGTTGGTGCAAATCTAGATCCATGATGGAAGAAGATAAATATAGAGATATACTAAGGATTGTTTCAAAGCGTGTTAGGACAACGGTTTCTTTAAGACGATAGTCGCCCCCACCAGTTGGTGTGCACCAGGTTAACCGCAAATTCGTCATCAAGATTCAATGAAGTTCAATCCCAACTGTCTATTGTCTGACGGCGTTATGGACATAACAAAGACAAACCCAAATACTTTCGAATTTTTCTAATTGTTTAGGTGGAAGATAAATGATTGGATAGAGAGAATATAGAACTGCTATATATTCCTTGTGCCAATCCCTAGCCTTTGTATAGACATGGGTTTTTGACCAAATGGCCACATCTTTTTGATTAAGTTCAATGGCCATACCTCTTGGTTTGAACCCAATGATTACATCTTTTGGTTTAAATTCAATGGTCATGGCTGTTAAGTTAAACTCGGTAGGCACATCTGTCTATTACTGTTGAAAATGTTCCAACACTATTCAATGGCCATTGCAGAAAGATTATTTTTTTTATTCTTCGTCAACTCTATGGATTTTAGGCTTTTCATTATCAAATTACTAAATTTAATTCAAGTGACTTTCAAGCAGGTTGGATTTTAATTGATTTGCTTGCTTGTTCATACAATTGATCACCGAAGATAATTGAAGAGTATCTAGACATTTTCTGGAAATACTCTTATCATCATGTTCACACTAACAAAATCCATTGTTATCCTTTATATTTGAATTCGGTAGTTCATTTCTGCTGATGCTCCCCTCCTTTGTACATAAATTGACTTGACTGACAATTTCTCAGCTCCTCCTGCTATATATAAGCACAGAGAGGTTCACGTGCATGCAGACATGGCAAGTTCATATCTCTCTTTTTTTTTGGGTAATTTAGTTCATCTCTTCATTTGTGAACAAATGACCATTACTGGAAATATAAATGCCCAGTGTCTGATTATTTTTTACTTCTGCATTAATGAAACGTTTTGGTTGCATTTATGTTAGTACCTGCATGTTCTCCAATCTCTGCATTTGGAATCTTTGGCTTGCATATGTGAGGCAAAGTTGTAAAATCTTTTGCTTAATTCTTGCCTATGCTTTTTGCAGGTAAATTTCCAAATGCCTTGCTTGTGTGCTGGATCAATCAATCAATTGAAGATGGGGATTCTTAGTTTGCATTTTTTCTTCTATTTTCCCAGCTTTCATATTTAGCAAAAGAATGCTGTCTCCGGCATACAAGTACGAAATGCTTTTCTCGGTTGTCAGTGAAGGTTAAACTGTTAAAATAAGGTCTTTTTGAGAACAGAGGCCATTTTTGGTCACTCTTTCTGTTCTTGCTGATTCTTCCAGATATGTGATGAATAAGCATGTTGTGATCTAGAATTGGTAGATCGGTTTGTATTATCATGCTAAGAGGATGCATGTAAAGGTTGATTTGCCCAAAAAAGAACCAATGGGGTGGGGATGATTGTAGGCTATGTTACATGCACTTGGGGTATATGCTTAGTGTGCAAGTATGTGTTTTTAAGTATTTGATTCATTTAATTTTTATATTAAAAATCATAAGTTACAATAAAACATTCATATTTTTTTTTATTTATTTTTTAATCTTTTAGAGTAAATGGTGTTTATAAAGTTCTATTAAGTATTTTATGTATAATATTGGAGTTTATACAAAGTTCTATAATAAATGGATTACTAAATATGTTTTTTAGGTGAATGTTCAATTAAAAATCTTGAATATTGCGAGTGTAAGTGTTCGAATACTTTTCTACATTTAAAAGAATTTAAAAGACATTTACAGAGTGTGAAATGCCCGCTACGAGGTCGGTGGTGAGGGTGAGCAAGTTCTAATGGAAAAATTATTAAATATTTTCGAAGTATTGCTACGTAGTATTTTGACAAATAAATAATCGCAACTTATACAATGTGGGTCATCTTTTATTTATAGTCATTTAATAAAGGTGAGTCATTATATTTTTATCGTAAAATTTATCGTTATCATATTAGATGAAAGCACCATGTAAACTTATCATATGGTATTTTGAAAGCCCTGAGTAATTACTTCTTCTTATGAAACCGCTACTATTGAGTAAAAAACTTTTTTGGATACCACTTGTATTGGTGGTGTTTGTCAAAAAGTTTTTGAAAGCCTTTAGCATTTTTTTAATTTTAGTCTAAATTTTATATTTTTAAAATCTTTCTCTCCAGTAATTTAAAAAGTAAGTTTTTTAGATAAAAGTATAAATTTAAAAAGATAAATAAGTTATTTTTAGTTAAAATATAGGTTATTTTTGTCTTTTATGCTTTTTTATATTTTTGTTCAAATATTTTTTGTTTGATTCTCTTGTATATTGTCTTTAAGTACAATTTTTTTTTTTACTTTTTTTCGAAATTGGCCAAAAAAATGTTACATTTTAGATTTGCTTTGACAAGAGGATCGAAAAAAGTAAAAAAGTTGAACAAAAATATGAAAAAAGCATAAAAGCACCAAATATAAGTTATTTAAGAGAAGCTCTTCCAAACACCTTATATTGTGAAGTGTACTTATTTAAATTTTTATTCCAATTAAATTACCAGTCTTAGTGTTGATTTGATAACTTGATTTTAAGTCGATTTTTTTAATTTTAAATTATTTTAAGCTAAAAAGTTAAAAGTTCTTTTAGTTGGAAAATTAGTAACTTTTAAGCCACTAAAAAGTTAAATAAACCGGATGTGAAATTTTAAAATTGTCTTTTAACTTAAATGAGAATTTGTCGAGCAAAAAAGTCAAAGGGTAAAATTAAAAATTGTTATCAAAAAAGTTAAAAAGCCAATAAGATAAAAGCTGTGGGTTGAAAAACGAGACTTTTTAGCTTTTTAGACTTTAAGCCAAAAAGTTAAAAAGTCTAAAAAATTGGCTTTAAGTCGATTTGCCAAACGAACACTTAGGCCCTATTTGGGTTAATGACTTATTTGTTTATTAGTTTATTGTGAAATAAGTAAGAACATAAATAAGCAAGTTGGTTTGAGATACTTGACTTTTAATTGGCTTATTTGTTTATATTTGTTTATATTTGTTTATAAGCTTAAATAAGTAAATACGTTTGGAATAATTTGAGCTTAAATCTTGTTTATTTGGTTTATTAGCTTATTTATTTATTGGTTTAAATCTTACTTATTTGGCTTTCTAAATGAAATTACTTATTTGAGACTAAATAAATCAAATAAACAAATAAACAATTTACCCAAACAGGACCTTAATCACGTAAAACTAATTTAGCGAAGTCAAAGCACCGGATTTCTAGTGTAAGCATGTTTAAGTGTCGCGTGCTATAGATTTCATAAGTCAACATCGTAAAGTTTTATTGGCCTGTTTAGAATAATTATTTATTTAGTTTAAATCTTTTAGTATATTTTTTTATTATTTAGTTAAATTATTATATTTTTTTAAATTTTCTCATTAAAATGATCCAAATAAGTAAATTTTTCTTATCAAAATATAAAAAATATTTAAAAAACACAAAAATAAGCTAATAAGCCAAATCTTACGTTGTTTATTTTGGTTTTTAGTGATATTTTTTTATCTTTTGATCAATTTTTTACTTTCTCCTTTCATCTCATTGAGAAAATTTTAAAAAGTAAAAAAAAATTAGTCAAAAGGTAAAAAAAAAATAATAATAAAAATAAACAAAATAATTGAAATTTTGCCCAAACAGAGCCAATTGTGTTTTAAAGAGTTTTTTTTTTTTTATAACTCATGGTTTTTGGGCTAATTTATGCGTACCTCGATTAATTCTTAAGAGATCAACCTACCATCCACTTGCAAATATTTTAATTAAAATTAAAACAAAATCTCATTTTCCTCGTAAAAAGTTATACCTTAAACTCATACAACTCAATGCAAAAGATCTATCTTAAAATTTCAGTTTACGTGTGACTGTGTGGCTTCTGAATTTACTTAATTTATACAAAATTTGAGGATTTCTACAGCTCGAATCAATTAATTAGTAGGAGAACTATTATACATGAAGCATATAGAATGGTATGCAAGGAGTGATTATTGAATACCATAAGGACAAAATCACATAGTGCCACAAGTTTTTTTTTGAGTTATATGCAGGGATGGTAATTTCTTCCACCCTGTCCTGCCCTGTCCCGCTTCCGTCTCGTTTTTGTTCCACTTTGTAGGATTTTTTCCGTTCCCAATAACAAATGGGATGGGAACAATATTTGCTCTCCCCGCCCCCGATTACATAAAATAAATATTTTTTAAATATTAATATATGTATAAAATATAATTTTATAAATATAATAAGTTCAAAATATTAAAATATTATATTTATCTCTATTTTTTTATATTTTGTATATTTAGTTATATTAATTCATCAACTATTATTTTTTATTTATTATATTATTTATAACTTTTATTAATATTACTCTTTTAAATCTTAAAAATTATATCCGAAATATTTCTATACCCGTCCCGTTTCCCGCTACTTCTTTAATACTTTCTCCCGTCCCTGCCCCGATCAAATAGGGAACGGGAATAAGAAAACTAATCCCCGATCCCGCTCCGCCCCATTGTCATTCCTAGTTATACGAGATTCTTTATACTTGAAAATAGACACTATATAATTGTGTGACTTTCGAGAAATTTGTGGCACTATGTAGCCTTGCTTCTACCATGGCTAAAACTTATTCGTCTTAAAGCGAATCTAAGGTGGTCTTTCCCGAGCTGAGATTTTTTGTTTTAAAAATTATATGTATTTTCATTTTAATACATTAGAAGCTATTGAATAATGTGAAATTTTTGAAATAATCTTAACGTATTTAACGATTTCCAATGCACTATGATCAACATGTAATTTTGGAAACAGATGCTTTTTCGCTGGGATGAAAGGTGCGGAATATGCACTTGAGTGACAGTATAGTGTTGTGCCTTCAATAAGTTTGATTTTTGAATATATTTTTATGGTTGAATTTGTTCACTATGTAAAATTTGTTAAATTTATTATTCTTAATTACCCAAAAAAATTATTATTCTTATAAAATATACACACACACACACACATATATATATAGCTATTTAACTAGATTATATTTACTTACAAATAAATAAATAAATAATATAATTTTAAAAAATATTTAAATAAATAAAAAATAATCCCATAACTAGATATTAAATTAACTTCCCTTTATATATGAATAACAAATATGATGAATGTTGCCTTTGCTGCAACAATAATCATTCGTCATTCGAGCTATATTACACGCACATATAATTAATAATTAATAAAATATAAAAAAATTCTATTTGTATTTAATTGGTCATTGAATAACAGTGAAAGTAACATTTTTCTAACACTCTATGTACACAAAGTACCAACTTACCAATCAAATTACAAACAAAGATAAAGATTAAGATTGTGAATAGAGAGAGTTTACAACAACCGTTCTACGTACACGAAATACTAATCATCAATCAAACTCGGTCAGAGACAATAATTAAAACTCTAACTACTCTTACTAGTCAGAGTATCAATCATTGTCTTTATTCGTAGTTTAATTGGTAATTAGCATTCCGTATTGTTTTTGTTTTTCTAATCACTATCGTCGTTCTTGTTCTTCCCGTCTTTCTTGACTTGAGCTTTCAATACTCTTCTTCCAGAGCATCCATATAATTCCAGTCAATGGAAGGAAGTGGCACATAGATTGAGAGAGAGAGAGAGAGGGGACCGGACAGTTGTCGTCAAAAAGAGAGAAATACGCGCGTGATGAAAAATGGAGTGGATTTACCCTTATAAGTTATTTTTCCAACTTAAAAGAATGAAATAGAAATTTTTAAATTTTATTTTTAATCTATACGAAAATGTATTTAGCAAAAGCGTTTTATAAAAAAATATTTTTGTTAAACACGCATTAACCCTACCCTCCACACATGTTGTAGGATGGCAAAATAACAACATGAAAATATTTTTAAAAAAAATGTTTTCTGTTTTAATATGCAAAATGTTTTTATTAAAAACGTTTTCAATTTTTTTCACATAAGGAGTGTTTGTTAAACACGTATTTAGAGATTATACAGAAAGCGTGTTTACCAAACATGCTTTTCTTTTATATTTTCTTGGCCACTATATTTTTATCGTTCTGTTATTATTATATTGAAAGCTTTTTTTTATATATAAACGCTTTTAGAATTGATACAGAAAGTGTGTTTGGTAAGAGCGTTTTTCTTATAAATTCTCACAACTTTATTTTTTAATCATTTTAAGGAGAGAGAGAGAGAGGAAATTTTTGTCCTAATTTAAAACTCTCTGAATTGTTTATATACATAAATCAAAAGGTTAAGCTTCAGTAATTATTTGTATTTTTTATACAACAAATTTGTCATAAATAAGTAAAAACTTATAAAAATGAAGTGTGTTAGTTAAAAAGTACATGAGTACATATTAATGAGATTTTGAAATAAATTTAAAAAAATAAGATGTATATAAATAGAGTGAATGGTTATGTAATTATTTTATTCATAATATTTCATTATTTTTGAAATTTCATCATAACAAGAGGTATGTAAATTTCATTTTTAACAAGAATCAAACTCTTGACCGCTTAGATCTAATTTGGTAATTTAGCTTTAAGCTAGCCTTTTTATTTAAAGTCACTTTAAATTAAATAAACACAAATTTTGTTGAGTGAATTTTAGGGGTAACTTAAAACCAAAAAAAAAAATTATGACTTAAAATGACTTTTAAGCTAAAAGACCATAAGTCAATAAGCTAAAAAACTTGAAGTCAAAAAGAAGTTATTATAATTTTTTTAATTTATTATATAATCTTATATTTAATATAGAGCTTGTTTGATAAATATCGACAAAAATGTTTTAAAAATATAAATTTTATAAAAAACAGATGTATATGATAAAAATTATAATATTTTTAAAAACAGATAAAAGTATTTGTGGTTAATAAGCAAAAAGAAAAAAAAGGCTAAAAGCTAATAAATACAAAAATAAAAGGCTGAGATTGAGAAATGAGGCTTTAAGCCAAACGGGACCTTAATTAATGAAATGAAATGACTCTGACCAACAAAGTTAGCACCAATTAATTATTTCAACTGCATTATAAAAACTAGAGAATGTTTGACATAACTAAAATTATGAACTTATAAATTATAATTTAAAATTGTGATTATAATTTTAAGTAAAAATATATTACAAATGTTTATTATAATTGTAAATTAACTTATAGATTCAAGTTTTTGTTTGTTGATTTAAAATCAAAGTTAGAAACAAAAAGTTATGGCCACACTTGTTTAGATTTTTTATAATTTTTTGTTAAAATATAAATTAAAAGCTAAAAAACATAATTTGTTGTATTGAAAGCGTTTAGTTGTTGTACTAAAAGTGGTTTTGTTAAACACACTTTATTCTTTAATTATTTCAGCCACCTCAAGTTTGGGAAGTCAACTTCGAAATTGTTTAATGATAAATTCATCGACCATTCGGTTCAAAGTTATACGTGAATATTTAAGAGTATAAATTTATCTTTGCAACGCATCAAACAACATTGAAAATGGAGGTCTGTACAGATCGTGGTGACCTTACAAAGTTGGCTACTCGCTATGGTTATTTATTCTTGTAACTTTATATGTATATTTGTTCCGGCTACTGCATGATTATCTAATGGATTAATATCACCTTCAAATTTAAATTTCAAATAAATGTTACAACGCACACGTGAGCAACAATATAAACACAACTTTGGTACTCAAACACACACATATTATATCAATATATCGTTTGAATTATTAGTATGACACATAGTACAATACACACTTCAGTGATCGAATACAAACATCCCGTTCATACATGAATTGAACTTCCGAATTAATCCATACTAGAATACACCCGCGTATCATGTGCTTCCGTTATCGTTCGATATTTCAATATCCGATTGGTAGGTAGCATCCATACTCCAATTGTGATACAATGACGCGTCATACAATAAACCTTCTTCTGCTCGCTTCCTCGATGTTTGTTCACAATTGAACCTGTGTAACCGCATTTGCATGTGATTAACATCTTCGCGAAAATAATGGAAAGCCATCTGCAATTGTTGACTAGTATCGGTAGACATGTTTTTTTCTAGTTGTCGTGAGATTCGAAAACCAATTGCTCGGTAGTCATACACTAGGACCTCCGATTGCATAATTCGATAATGCAGCTCGAATAGCATGGTACATGCATTGTTCGTACTGTAACGGATGTCAGGATCTAAAGGGTACAAAGTCATCATCACCAACCCAACTACGATCCATAGCAACGAAGAGGTCACGAATTGTATATGTCAACACCATGTTCATATATGTTAGATTGATTGAATTGACTAGAGGTGTATGTATCTCAATCACAATGGTTGCTATTTATAGGAGACTTTAGCAGTGACTGACCAGAGAACAAATTGCTAGCTTTATCATGTTGTTTGTAGTCTTGACGATTGCCATTGAATAGTCAAGCCTATTGTCCTGCACCTTATTGACCACTCACATCAATATCAAGATGGCCAAGTAGTCATGTTCGTCGGGGAGCCATCTAATCTAACATTTGACAATATATGGATCCCACCTGCTTAGATGAAAAGTCACATTAATAGTGAACCTTATTGGCACATTCATATTATCTGTATTTTCAACAATAGCATATTCTTCAATATCTAAATTTTCAATATTCTCTTTCTATAATTTGTTATATTTTTTTTTATTAACACTTGGTATCAGAAACGAATGAAATCATGTTGAGCCTTAAATACTCTCCGTTGAAGCAATCGGAAGACGCTGCAATTATTTGATCAAGAAGAAATATGTTAAAATTTGTGAATTCAATTGGCCATTGAATTTTAGAATTCAATAGCTGAATTCAATTGACAATTGAATTGGCCATTCAATTGCCAATTTAATTATATAATCAATGCCATTCATTGGCAATTGATTCTTTTTGTAACTCTCCATGAGTGAAAGTCTATATAAAGCTACCTTCCTTCTTTCAGTAGAGAGAAAAACACAAGAGCATAGGTGTGTGCACAGAGGTAAGAGGAGAGTATACAAACAGGTTGCAAACTGTGAGTGAGAGAAAGACAGACGAGGTAC
>JAULJZ010009925.1:19857-39518 GCA_032270985.1 Heliamphora pulchella | reverse complement strand
AAAGAAGTAAATTTTTACTTTTGTTGTAAAGATGTGATCCTGTATATATGTTTTAGATTTTATGTATTTGTTTCAAAGAATTGTACTGGGAAACTTTATGAAAATTATGAGATTGTTTGAATGAATGTAATTAGTATATGGATCTAGTGAAATTTATATATGATTTAATACTCATGGAAATAAATGCAATAGTAATCAAATGATGAATGTTGGCCATTATGGAGTTTAAATTGTGATTGGATATTGAGATCTAGGCAGTGCCTGAGTATAGAATGTTATTTGGATTCTACAGGTTTACATGAAATTTAGGGTAGCCTGAAAAACAGAGAAAACTCTGTCGAAATTTTTGTAAAATATACTTAGAATATTTTGGAGTTTGGGATAAGTGATGACCTATAACAAATTAAATTCAAGAGAATATCATTAAAGAAGTTTTGGTTATAAGAGGAATGAAGTAGCACGTGGGGTTCACGTGTCTCATAGCGAGGGCGTGACAGAATGGTATCAGAGCTCTAGATTCGAATACCTATGAGCTGTGGGTGATGACGATATTTGTGTAAGATTTGTTTGATGATTATAAGATTTGTTTGATGATTATAGGCACCACTACACGGCATGAATTGTGTGCTTGTATGAGTTTGCGAATGAATTGTCATGCGCGTGCTACGTGTTTACATGTAAGTATTCAATAACTGCAGAATTATATTAATCATTTTCGTAGTAACTAAAAAGTGTAACTTATTATTTCTTTTTTTTTTTTTAACAATAACAGGCAGAGATGTTGAGAGTGCTAGATAAGGCTTTCCAGTCTAGAGTGCCGATGACCCCAGAGGCCATTTCGAGAATAGTGCTTGGGGAGAAAAAGGGGTACCTACGAGGATTTGGGGTTGGGCCAAAGCCTTCTTCCTCCTCTTCTAAATCTGATGTTGAGTCACGATCACGTGAAGTTGAGGTACATAGACTTAAATGTGAGATGAACGCACTTCGTGAGGAGCAACAAAGAGAGCGCGAGGAGCAACAGGCTCAGCGAGAAGCACAACAGAGACAAATCGATAAGATTCAGAGTATCTTGACGCAACTCCTACAAGATCCTCCACCTCGTTGATGGTTAATCATGGTTCTATTCTTTGGTAAGTTTATTAGTATTTATGTTTTTTTTAGTAACTATAGGTATATATTCATATTTAGTAAAAGCAAACGATACATGATTACAATGCACAAATAGATACTTAGATATTTAGAACTAATAACATGATAAACTTTACAATATTAATTTCTGTAATTTTTCTTTTCTTTATAGTTATATCTCATAAATAACCACGATTTACTTTTATACGTTTACAGGTAAGAGATGGTCTTTGCTACAGTTGGATTATGGAGATTTGGTTGAGCATAGTTTTCCTTTGAGAGATTGTCTTGATTTGCATATTTGGATGAATTTTGCTTTGAATGCTATATTTATTTTGGTATTTTTTTGGATACATATTTACAATCATGTTGGATTTATAAATGAATGAATAAATATTGGGATTTGTTTTCAAATGTTTTATATATGTGTTGAGTAGGAAATCAAATTGAATGATTATTAGTTGAATGCAAGATTACATGTTATAAGATTACATGCTACAAGATACCAGTTACTTGATATATGTATGAAGTGACTCAAAATATTTCATTCGTAATAAAAAATATATTAAAAAAAAAGTTATTGGCGACTAAAATATTTTGGTTGTCAAAAGTTTGTCAACTACTAGTGACCAATGGTTTTTTGTTGCTAAAAGACTACATTTTACAACCAAAATAGTTAGTTGCTAAAGACACTTTTTGACGACTATAATATTTTGGTCGTCTTTACCTTAAATGCTTTTAGTAACCAAAATCATTAGTCGTTATTACTTTTGACGACCAAAAACATTTGGTCGCTTATATGCTTTTAGCAACCAAACTAATTAGTCGTTATTACTTTCAACTACCAAAAACAAATGGTTGTGGATGGCATCGCCAATGGCGACTAAAGCATTGCTGGCGACCATTGTATTTAGTTGCGAAAAGTATGTATAGGCGACTAATCCTTTAGTCGTTGAAAGACATCTTTGACGACTAAAATAATGTTGGTTGCTAAAATATTTCGCGACCAGGTATTAGTGACTAAAAAAATTAGTTGCTAAATAGATATAGTGACTAAATTGTACCTTTTGTCGACCAAAATTTTAGTCGTAAAAAGTGTACTCTCTTGTAGTAACAGGATCTGCACACTCTACTCAACACCACATTCCCACTGATTGGGGTTTCTACGCTCAATGCACTACCCAATAGGTCTATCTGTAACCTAATGCAGATGCAAAAGTAGAAGAGATGAAAGAATGTGATGCTCTTGTGTCGATAAGAACACTGACCCATGATCTAAAGACTAGAAGAGTACCTCTGATCATGGTTGGAGTAGCTGCAGCATCAGATACAACTGGTGCCTTAGAAGCACTACGATCAGCAAGAACATAAGCCCTGGCCTGCGGTGGTCTGGTCTACCCACCATATCCTTGAGTAGTTGGCTGTTTCACAAACTGTGCTGAGGTACCTCCCTCTGTAAACCTAGACGTCTGGGCCCTAGGTTGCTGCGGAGTCTGCCTTCTCTGAGCAGATGGAGCAACTGGCCCTCCTGTCACACCCTAGACACTCCCTTCTCAGGGACAGAATTTGCAAATATGTCCAGACTAACCACACCTAAAGCATATAGGTGGATCTCTCGCTTGTGACTGGACAGACGCTGAACTCTGAATCTGACCCTTCTGCGGGCACTCAACTGAACAATGCCCTGGCTGTCCGCATCGATAACAAATCAGCTCTCTCTGCTCTGACCTTCCTATCGAGGCCACTGATGGTGCAGGTGTGGATGACTGCTGCTGATACGAGCCAAAAAAATGAGAACTAGGTTAAGATGACCTCTGGCACTTTTTCCCGTGCCTCTGGAACTGTGTATCTCCACTGCCCTGCTGACTCTTACTCTCTCTAACTCTGCGGCTTTCTGCCAGTGAGTTCTCTACTCAAATGGCAGCCTCCACCAGCGTGATGTACACCTCCAAACCCAGAGCTGCAATCCTATCCTTGATAGCAGGTTGAAGGCCCCTCTCAAACCTCCTAGGGTGCAACTCCTCTGTAAAGACCATATCAGCTGCGAACCGCGATAGATTCGCGAATTTAGCCTCGTACTAAACCACCCTAAGGTCCCCCTGGATGAGAGAAAGAAACTCCTCTCGGTATGTATCCCTCGAAGATCTCGGGAAATACTTCTCCAAGAAGACTCTCGTGAAAGTAGCCCACGTGTCATCCACCGTGGTCTTGGAAAACTTCCACCACTCCCTAGCATCTTCCCGCAGTTGGAACGCCGCCAACTTCACCCGCAAACATCCTTCTCGATATCCAGAGTATCGAAGATGGTTGTGGTCACTTCCAACCACTCAGTAGCCACTTTGGGGTCCGATTCCCCAGAAAAGGTCGGAGGATCCAGCTGTTGGAACTCCCCATAGCCACAGAGGTTCTTGGCTCAAGAGCCCTCACTCCAGCCCTAGATGCCTTAGCCATAGCTCTCATAGTGGCAAGCATCTCCTGCATGGCGTCAGCACCACCCACTTGTTCCTGTGGGGCATGAACGTCTCCCTCCTTCGGAACCTGAACCTAAGCTCGACCTCGGCCACGACCCCGTCCTTGCACTCCGCACTTGGGCATATTCTATATAACGCAATTTAACAGGATAAGCTTTTCCTACCACATGTTATTACGTAACGTAATATAAACACATAACGCACATAAGCATGCTATCACGTAGCCACTTAAGGTCATGTAAACACATCTCACATACCGAGGAGAACCAACAAGATAGACTCGTCCATTTAGATAACCTATTCAGATTTCTTGCTAGAAAACACGTCGGCCAAACGCGTTTCTCACTGGGATTCCAAATCTATTATTCCAAACGCCCTAAGGCAAAACTCATCAATCCTAAGATTCAACCTCTATACCCACATATACACAACGGTTATGCTCAAAAAGCTAACAGCACGTTATACAACTATTTATACACATGCAAGCAAGCATCACTAATCAACCTCACCAGGTGATAAACCCTTTTTTCCATGGCTCTTAGGTATTCGAATTCAGAGCTCTGATACCAAGTTGTCACGCCCCAAAAATTCAGGGTCACGTGAAAATCGACCAAATACCAGTTGTATGAAAATAAGTTTTCATACATTTAAATTCACCTGTTGAAATCAGAAGAATACCCAACATGCAACTCTCATAAGCAGTAAATAGCATATTCAACATGGATAAATATATCGCTTAAAGGCATACAAAACATGCCTTCAAGCAGGCATAAAAAAGAAAAATTAGAAAAGTCTTCCGCCACCACAGGTATCACTAGATCATCTCTTCATGATCATCAACCTTCAAACCTGAAAATGGTTTTACAACCACATCCCACATCGTGAGTCGAAACTCAATAGAAACAAACTAAAAAGTTGTAAAGCATGATATGAAATCATATAACGAAAGCGAACTCAACCACAAGCCAAAAATGTTTTACGTTATAAAACTTTAAGTTTCCCACAAACCTCCAAAATAGTTTTCCCTCCACAATCAAGTATTTATATAATGCAAAACAACATTTTATAGTTGAAGGAAAACAGTAACCAAAGCGTCCTTTTTCCACTCGAATCACACACTGAGAAAAGATAAAATGAATCCTATGTACCGACTCCGTCACAAGGGGATAGAGAAAACAACTATAGACTCCTACCCTTTACCCAATCCCTATACATCATAAGACCGGTTAGGTAATGGCGGGCTTTATACAGAGTATCATAACGTCAAAACTAACTTTACGGACTAACATCGAAGGAAAAGAGCACCTACCACCTTCTTTACGGGAACTATCCCGAAGGACAAAGATACGTACACTGCGCACGTTTTCAGACTTCTATCGAGGGCAACTCGTGCCAAATGCCCGCTATCCCGGTACATCTAGAGAATCATTTCAAAAATCAACCCGTAGCTTAACTACGAAAAATATTTCCACAAATATACATTAAACATGTATATATAGATCCATCCATCAACATGGAGATCAACAAAAATATTTTTAAAATTTTTTTTTCGTTTTCAACAAAATGTTTTTAAAATCGAGACTTAACCTCAAAGGTTAGCTCCAAACCTCCAAAACACAAGTGTTGAGATTTTCTTATCAAAAATCACCATTTTTCACAAAACCATTGTTTTCAAAACTACCTTTTGAAAACCATACATCCACATGTCATATACGGTAATAAACCAAGAAAAGCGAAAAATATGCTTTTTACCCGTAAAACAAGGTTTAAACATGAATATGATATTTCATGCATTTTTTACTTGGTGAAAACACATATAATTACATAAAATACCCTTATACAGCAGTAGGGTCTAGAATCATACCTCAAAGTGCTAAAAGCTCAACACCTCAAAATCCAACCTCGTTGAAACGAGAATATGTCCGGATGGATACGAAGCCCACATCGCCGATAGCAAGGATCTGCTATCCGACTGCGAAGAACTAAGTCCAGGCCCTCCCGAAAGCTAGAGAGAAGGTAGAGAAAAGGTGGAGAGAAAAAGATTTGCTTGAAAAAGATATTTTGAGTCTCAAAAAAGATATTTGTAGCCTTTATAGATTTTCGCGCCCAGGTCCCACTGCTCGAGCGCGCTCACCACCGCTCGAGCGGACCCCTTACCGACATACACTCTGCCACACCACCGCTCGAGTGCCCAAGAATCGCTCGAGCGGTCACCTCTCGGACCAACACTCTGCTCCTGGCCCACTCGAGCGCGCTCCCCACCACTTGAGCGGTCGTCGCTGGGAGAGAAACTGAAAAAAAAACCAAGCCAAACCCCCTGCAAGCATAACATGTATAACACCTATACAAAACATGCTGTTCTACAACTGGAAACATAAACCATACACCAAGAGATACGTATATGGAAAGGAACACGTCAACATATATAAATATCTCAAAAAGAGACGAGTCCGGCTCTCACAACTCTCTTCTCCTTTTAAGGAATTTTGCCCCCGAAATTCACAACAACGTCATGAGGAAAACAGGTCTGGGTATCTAGCACGCATCCTAGACTCAAGCTCCCACATCACTTCCTCAACCCCGTGATGAAGCCGTAGGACGTTGATATAAGCAATTGTTCTCCCCCAAAACACTTGCACCTTTGTATCTAGGATCTTCACTAGACACTCCTCATACGTGAAATCCTCATCAACCCACAACTCAGTCCAATCTAACACATGTGAAGGATCAGGCTCGTACTTTCGAAGCATAGAAGTGTGAAAGACATTATGCACAGATGCTAACTGAGGCGACAAGGCCAGACGGTAACCACCACCCTAACCTTGTCAAGGATCTGAAATGGTCCAATAAAACTCGGCGATAGCTTCCCGCTACGGCCAAATCTCATCAAACCTCTACGTGGCGAGACCTTCAGAAACATATGATCCCCCACTGCAAACTCTAACGACCTCCTCCTCCAATCCGCATAACTTTTCTGGCGGCTCTGAGCTATCACCAGATGCTGACGAATCACGACAATCTTCTCCGTCGTCTCACGTACTAAGTCGGGTCCCAAAACAGTGGTCTCACCCACCTTTGTCCAACACACCGGCGATGTACACGGCCTACCATACAGAACCTCATACGGTGCCATCCCAATACTGGACTGATAGCTGTTGTTGTATGTAAAGTCTGCCAATGATAGATGATCCTCCCAAGAACCCCGAAAATCAAGCACGCAAGCTCTCAACATGTCCTCCAAAATCTAGATGATCCTCTCAGACTGACCGTCGGTCTGTGGGAGAAAAGCTGTGCTGAAGGTCAAGCTGGTCTCCAAAGGCTCTTGAAGACTTTGCCAAAAGTGTGATATAAAGCGCGGGTCTCGATCAGAAACAATAGTCACTGGTACTCCGTGTAGTCGAACTATCTCTCGGATGTACAAGCTGCTCAGCCTGTCCACTAGATCTCTCACTCGAATAGGGAGGAAGTGCGCAGACTTCGTCAACCTATTAACCATAACCCAAACAGCATCATGTCCCGTCGGCGATCGAGGAAGTCTCGATACGAAATCCATCATGACATTCTCCCACTTCCACTCAGATATAGGCAACGGCTGTAACAATCCGGCTGGCTGCTGGTGTTCCACCTTTACTTGCTGGCAAGTAAGGCATCGAGACACAAATCGGACCACGTCCCTCTTCATTCCCGTCCACCAGAACTGACGGCGCAAATCATGATACATCTTCATGCCCCATGGATGCACTGCAAGACGTGAATGATGAAACTCATGTTGCAATTTTCGCTTAACTTATTTGACTGCTGGATAATTAAATCCATCTGTAGGATTTGGTCCGGTCAAAACTTATAAGCTTCCTTAAGGGGGTATCGTCAATTTCGAATAATCGGGACGTGAATTCCATCAATAATTAATATTCACCATATAATTAATACTGCTATCCAACTCACCAAGACTACGGACCCATAAAAGATCGCATCTTCTAATGAATCAAAACAACGAATGTTAAATATACACAAATAATAATTATTTCGAGATTAAAAACATAAGCACTTATAATAACCTTGGGCTGTGAATTAATTTATATAGTCAGTATAAAATTAATTATCCCATTGTGATCTTGTTTAATACACACAAAGTGTACTAGCACAGCGAATCGAAACAATAGACGATGCTATTATCTATTTTCTGTGATCAAGACAGACCTATTAAGATTATGTACTACAGTCATACCGATGGCTTGTCTAATTCCATCTAAACTGTGAACAAATACTTATATTCTTCAAGAATCTATAATTTGCTATTTTGTGTGCAAGTCATTCTCTACATACCAAATTAAATACTGTACAGAATAAAAGACATCTATGCATAACATTAAAGAAAAGATATTGCATTCATTACTTATTGAGATTCTCATAAAATAAAAAAATAATTTTATTAAAATAAAATTAAATACTAAAACTAATTAGAATCCATGATTTTTAGTTTACAATCCTGACAATTTGGACGTTAGCCACTATCATACGGATTAGTAATTAAAATAAGATTTTAAATAATTATTTTTGGTACGGTACGACACGAACTAGAGTCATAAGAATATTAAAACTTTTGTTGGAGTTAGGTGTTTCAAGGTGTTGAGGGTTTAATTTTATTAAAAGTCTTAGGTTAGAATCTTATTCAATCTAGAAAACTAAAATACAACACCCGAAGGTTGAAGAACAAGTATTTGAAGCAAGTTTGATCAAGTATAGCTCATGTAGAACACTGTCTATCACTTGACCGCTATAGCGGTGGATAGTCCGCTCGAACGAACTTTTAGAAGTTTCAGTTTCATCAAAACTCGAATTGCAGGATGTCTTTTCTTATATAAAGGGGTATACACCTGACTCGAAATATGCATTAGAGAATAGAATTTCAGAGCCTTTGGATTACATTCAACTCATATCTCTAAATGTATTTCGACTTTTAAAAAGTATAAAGAACGTTTGTGTTCCATTCAAATGGATTTCTAAATTTACCGATCAAGGATTCTACCGATATGAAGTATTGAGAACTTGATACTTGTGAAGTTACAAAGACTCGCTGTTGCGGTGATCAAGTGGAGAACGGTAAACAAGGAGTTGACAAGTAAGTTTAAGACATTTAAATTGAGGATTCAATCAAAATGTATAAGTGAGTGTTTTGTAACTGTTCTATTTTTTAGTATTGATTACATGGACTAGGACAAGTTTTGTGATTGTTTACCAAATTGAATTTTTTATGTTAAGAAGTTTGCGTGTTGAGTTTGTGTAATTAATTTTTTATTTCTTGCATTTCACAATATAGATTGATTAAAATTAAGTCTAAAAAATATTTTTTTTAATTTTAAATGAAAAAAAACTCAATTGAACCGATTCAGTCCTAAAGGGAAGTGCAAAGATGTATCCATTTTAAAATGTCTATAAATTTCTTCATCTATTTACTTATTAATAATATGTAATTAAAAGGTAGACATTTTAAAGAATTCAACAAAGGAACAGCTAAGATAAGGATCAGAGCTTTAACTATGAAAACCGTCTGCTTAGGGTGAAAAAAAAAATATAAGGAGGATCATAAATTTATTTAGAGAAATATTATTAAAGATACCAAAAATTTTTTTGATAAGTCAGACAAAAATTGATTACTATAAATTGTGTATCGTCGTCTTTCTTGCACAATCAACTAAAATATTATCTAATTCTTGTAAAAAGATTTATTGAAATTAGGAATGATTGTTTAATATCATTAGGGTAAATTACATTTACCTCTCCTGAAGTCTCTAAAATAACACTACACTCTCTTCTGTTTTACTTTTGTATTTCACTTTAACCTTTCTGTTAGTTAACTATTAGGAATGATTGTTTAATCTCATTAGGAATAATTGTTTGATCTCATTAGGGTAAATTACATTCACCTCCCCTGAAGTCTCTGAAATAACACTGCACTCTTTTCTATTTTACTTTTATATTTTACTTTAATCCTTATGTTAATTAATTATTAGTTGACTGAACGAAAATTAATTTTATCTTTAAATATTTTATATTTTTTCCCTTTTTACCCTTACTAACTTCATAGAGGAATTAAATGATTGATCTTGGAGGATTAGAAGGAATTGAAAGAGAGAGAGAGAGAGAGAGAGAGAGAGAGAGATTAATAAACACCAGCCAACATTAGACTCCACCCTACCACCACCGACCACCCTACCACCACCAACATTCGTTACCACGACCTTCATCCCTCCATCATCCTCTAGCCAACACCAGCCAACAAATAAAACCTAATCGGAGCGGCGACCATGATGATCTTGTTTCGAAAAAGGTAGGGAGAAGAGTACAGAAAGAGAAAGAGAAGAGAAAATTAGAGAGAGAGAGGGAGAATAATCCTTTAGTTCCTTTAATTCTAAAAATAATCCTTTAGTTCTAGTTTCTCTATATGCTGGTTTCTTCTCAACATCAATTTTGGTTTATGAAAATAATCCTTCAGTTCCTTCATAATTTCATTGAAATTTTCTAATTTCATGTAAATCGTCGAAAAATATAAAGAGAGAGAAAAATCGTCACGCCCCAAACTCCGGGCCACGTGAAACACTCCCAATAAACAACCACAACACCCAGCCCGAGAATACACTTTCAAATAAACCATACATGCATTGTATATAAACGCCTAACGGCAACATTACACGGCTCCAACGCCCGAAAAACATATTATAGCATACATGAGACAAAAGAACAAAAAGGGAAGACTACAGCTCTTCCACCTCTTCAGCAGCCTTCGGATCAGCCTGCGTGACCGGTACCTGAAAATATTTTATCCCACACCGTGAGCCAAATCCCAGCAGAAACTAGACAAGCATGCAATATAAACAAAACATGTTAGAAAAATCGAAGTGCAGTTTTAGACTCTCTTTCAAGCCTTGAAAACAATTGAAAAATAGTTTTTAGATCGTGATTCACACGACTCTTAAAATAATTTGAAAACTGGTCTATCCGTCCCATTATGCAGTTCATGTATCTTCTTGAACTTTCACCAATGGACCGTAGCCCCCGTCAATGCATCTTTACGGATTTTAATCGAGGGGCCGTAGCCCTATCGAATACCACTTTACGGACTTGCACCGAGGGACCATAGCCCTATCAAACGCTTCTTTAGGGACTTTAATCGAAGGGTCGTAACCCTAACGTAATCTTATCGGACTTTAACCGAAGGGTCGTAACCCTAACGTAATCTCCGTCAGCCAAAGCTAACATAACTATCTATCTCATTCCATACAATTATGCATAACCTAATCAGGATTTAACTGCATAAAACTACATACTATCACTACGTATCACAAATCATGTCACATAACGCCATCGAAAGCCATTAAATCACATTACATATTCCATGCATGAATAAACTACAGTTATAACATGCATAAGCCTGTTATAAAAGCACGTACCCATATATAACTTCACATCATGACACCACTGCCAAACAACCCAACTTCCATTCGCATGGACAACCAATAACCCACATCTAGCCATACACATCACCCCCAAGGACGGCACCCAAACAAACACCCGGAATCGCGACACGACCCCCGAAACCACCACACAACCAACAGAACCCCAAAAGGAATCCTAAGGTATTTGTATCAACTAATTCTCATAAATTAATCAATTGAATACCAAAGAACACCAATCGGAAATCAAAATCCAATCATCTCACATCAAACAACAACCTAGGGGCAACACACGCCTAACACGGCCAACACGAACTCCCACACGCCCAACACGCGCCCTACACCACCCACAACACACACACGTCTAACACAAGCCCATGATGCCCCAAGAAACAAGAAACTTGGTAAAAGGGCCAACAAGGATGAAAAACAACCTTTTCCCAAACATTCAGCCAAAATCGGGTGAAAAATGATTTGGAAATCTTGACATACCTTCACTCTTTTGATCATAACCTTTTCTACAAAAAGAATTTTGATGAGGGAAAGGTTTTATCGGAAAGAAAACTTTCGAGGCTTCAATTTGAACACAAAAACGACCCAATTCTGAGTCCGAATGAGAGAGATACGACCAAAAGAAAATGGTTCCACAACTAGTAAAGTTGTCGACACAAACAGAAAATGTGTCAACACAAATAGCGGAGGTGTCGACACAAACAGCAACAGAATGCACAACTCCAACAGAAGAAAAAAAATGTGTCGACACAAACAGAAAATTGTGTCGACACAAAACAATCAAGAGTTCAGCCACAGCGTACTCAACACCACAGAGGAGAAATGTGTCGACACAAACAAAATTTGTGTCGACACAAAAACCCAAAATTTCCAAATTCCAGAATAAGCTATAGGCGATGGTGGAAAACAAACCCAAGCTACGAAAAAGCTTCTCTGCCTCAAATTAAACCATCCAAACACTCCTTTAACAACCCATGGACAAACACAAGCCTAAAACTACCACAAAACCTCGAGAGAAACACTCGAAACCCGATTCCATAAGACCAAAAACACCCAAAACGATTTTAAGCCAAAAACCCAACTTATAAATCGATTTATCAAAACATAAACCAACTTTTTATACATTTTCGTACGGTAAAACACACAAGATTTCACGTAGCAACCTTATAAAATATACAGGTCTAGAATCCTACCTCGTTGAGTTAAAAACTCAATACCTCAATCCACGTGCAGAAAAGAACTTCGCCAGAATAAAATTCCGTCCAGATGAAAGCGTAGCCCACCACGAGGAGACTAAGGATCCACCGTTGGATCGTCGAAAATCGAGCCCCAGGCCCCTAAGAATCTAGAGAGAAGGTAGAGCTTTTGGTTTGAAGAAAATAACTTAGCTCCTATGTTTTGGAAAATATCTCCACCAAAATATCTAAGGCTAGATATTTATAGACCACGAAAAATATCTTTTTTTTAAAACCCGCACCACAACGGCCAACAGCCCCGGGAACCAAACCCGCATCCATATCTAAGCCCGATCATACATCAAAAGCAGTAAAAACATACTCAAATGAAAACACGTAACGTGCGTCCGAAAACGCCGAAAAAAAAAACGGGTCAGTGTCTCACAAAAACACACAAACTATATAAACCCAAAAATTTAGTGAAAATCACACAATACAATGATGTCATTATAACATATACACACATACATATACATATACATAGACACTTCGTGTATGTATATCCATTCAATCATAACTTCCATAGTAATCGCAGTTTCTCTCCTTAAATCTATACATTTCTTTAAGAGATTTCTTCTAGAAATGGAAAGGACGAAGCAAACTGCTAGGAAATCTACTGGGAGGAAGGAACTGAGGAAGTAGCTTGCAATAAAGGCTGCTCGAAAGTTGGTGCCGACGACCGGCGGAGTGAAGAAGAAGTTCGACAGAGACCGTGGCTAAAACGGGTTGTTAGGGAAAGAACACGGGAAAGGCCATTGGCCTCAACTTCCGAAGAGGTACTGATACAAGAGGTCACATTTGGATGATCCTTCTCCTCCGTTTCCTCCTAAACTTCTTCTTTCTTTATCACTTCTTGATCTTTTAGCCCTATTGTTTCCACTTCTTCTTCTTCTTCTTCTTCTTCTCTCATTTTTTGGGTTCTCTGGTTCGAAAGAATTTTTGATCTGGGTTCTCTAGTTCGAAAGAGTTCTCGATCTGGCTTCTCGTTTTCATTTTTGATTAACAGAGAGAGGGTGACGAAGTGGGCTGTGGAATTTAGCTTGATTCTGACTAGAATTTTCACTCCATTCTTATCCAAGCTCCGATTCTGACCAGTATTTTGGTAATTATTAATTTTATTTTTTGGAGAGAGAGTGATGGAGGGAGGAGAAATAGAGAGGGTTTCTTTGATTTTATGAAACTCGGAAGCTCTGTTCTAAATTTGGAGCATTTGGAATTGAGAGTAAAAGTGAGAAGAAACCCTAAATTGGAATTTAGAAGAAAAGTGATTACACCGACTGGTGGTGGTGATTCAGTAAAGAAGAAGAAGGTGAGTGTGGTGGTGGTGGAACCTCACTTAGTTAGGGTTTGAGAATTTTTATTTTATAACATTTTAATTAATTATAAGGGTAAGATAGTAAAATACCATTTTTAATTAACGTTGTCTCTTTGAAAACACTGACAGAGAAGGTCAGTGTTATTTTAGAAACTTCAGGGAAAGTCCCTGAAATAAGCTTAAATCTCAGGAGAGCTAAATGTAATTTACTCTTAATATTATTAGCATCAATCTATTTATGTTAATTTGATAAATATTCAATCTGTTGGTGTCTAATCTTTGTGTGGTTACGGCTCGATCCAAAGACTTACAAAAGAGGGGGATTAGTCTTGGATGACACCGATGTGGTGTCGCCCAAAGACCCTCCAACAATCAAGTTAGAATTTTTATAGGAGAAAAAGATAATGAATTTAAGGGTTTTAGAGTGTTGAGAGAGGAGGAAGATGATATCTTGTGCCGTTGTATCCTTAGCTTATATAGGAAGCCTTTGGTTTTGCCCTAATTTGTGGTGGACCCATATTATTCGCCACCTCATCTATTTAGTTAGTAAAGTGAGAGTAACAAAATATCTACTCATCAGTTGTGGTCATCCCCAAGAAGGATGACCAGCAGTCATGGTCATCCACAAAAATAATGACCAACTCCACAAGAAGGATGACCAACAATCTTGGTCATCCAAGAAAAGGATAACCAAGAGATGAGCTCATCCACAAGAGGGATGACCAGCAGTCATGGTCATCCCCAAGAAGGATGATCGGTAGTCATGGTCATCCACAAGAAGGATGACCAACTCCGTGAGAAGGATGACGAAGAGATGAGATCATCCACAAGAAGGATGACCAGCGGTCGTGGTCATCCCCAAGAAGGATGACCAGCAATCGTGGTCATCTACAAAAAGGTTGACCAACTCCACGAGAAGGATGACTAAGAGATGAGCTCATCCACAAGAAGGATGACCAGCAGTCGTGGTCATTCACAAGAAGGATGACCAACTCCACAAGAAAGATGACCAAGAGATGAGCTCATCCACAAGAAGGAGGACCAGCAATCGTGGTCATCCACAAAAAGTGACCAACTCCATGAGAAGAATGACCAAGAGATGATCTCATCCACAAGAAGGATGACCAACTCCACAAGAAGGATAACCAAAAGATGTGCTCATCCATAAGAAGGATCCACAAGAAGGATGAGCAGCAGTCGTGGTCATCCATAAGAAGGATGACTAACTCCATAAGAAGGATGACCAAGAGATGAGCTCATCCACAAGAAGGATGACCAGCAGTCGTGGTCATCCACAAGAAGGATGATCAAGAGATGAGCTCATCCACAAGAAGGATGACTAGCAGTTGTGGTCATCCACAAGAAATATGACTAACTCCACGAGAAGGATGACTAAGAGATGAACTCATCCACAAGAAGGATGACCAGCAGTGGTGGTCATCCACAAGAAGAATGACCAAGAGATGAGCTCATTTACAAGAAGGATGACTAGTAGTTGTGGTCATCCCCAAGAAGGATGACCAGCAGTCGTGGTCATCCATAAGAAGGATGACCAACTCTACGAGAAAGATGACCAAGAGATGAACTCATCCACAAGAAGGATGACCAGCAGTCGTTGTCATCCCCAAGAAGGATGACCGGCAGTTGTGGTCATTCACAAGAAGGATGGCCAACTCCACGAGAAGGATGACCACAAGAAGGATGACCAAGCTCAAAAGCTAGAAGGATCACCAACTGTATGACAAAAGAAAAGCACTTCTCTAAGCTAAAAAAAAAAAGCACTTCACTTAGCTCAAAAAAAAAAGTGTACGGCGAAAGAAGAATTTAATTGAGCGTGATTAACACATTGTCTCAAACTTTAAAACCTAATTGTTAAGAAACAATAGGTAAATTGCTACATTTTTGCAAGAAGAAACTCAAAAGGGAAACCTTTAGAATTCCCTTCACTTAACTAAGGTATGACTCGGGAATGAGGGGCTACTGATGAGTAGATATTTTGTTACTCTCGCTTTGCTAAATAGATAGATGAGGTGGCGAATAATATGGGCCCACCACAAATTAGGGCAAGACCAAAGGCTTCCTATATAAGCTAAGGATACAAAGGCACAATGTATCTACTTCCTCCTCTCTCAACTCTCTAAAAACCCTAAATTCATTATCTCTTTCTCCTATTAGAAATCTGACTTGATTGTCGGAGGGTCTTTGGCCGACACCACACCAGTGTCATCCAAGACTAATCTTCCTCTTTTGCGGGTCTTTGAATCGAGTCGTGGCCACACGAAGATTGGACACCAACATAATTTAATAGAATCACTTAAAAAATAAGATGATAAAAAATATATTTAAAAAATAAAATACAAACTACATACAAATTAAAAAGTAAAAAAATGAATAAAAGAGAAAAGAGAGGGAAGGCGAGGAGCAAATATTCAATATTTTTAGAGCAAGTTTAGGTGATTTTCTAACTTCATAATCATTGGTGTGCTTAGTAAGACTCATCACTTTTTTGTTATTGTTTTATTCAATATGTGAAGATGTGTCATCCAGTGATTTGATGCCAACCTCTATTTCTAAAATGTGTAGAACTTTTTTCATTATTTTACTTTATTAATCATTATTAATAGTAAAGTATTAAAAGGCAGACAAGTTAAAGGATACAGCTGATAGACAGGTAAGACAAGGCCTAGGATGCACAGATACGGATACGATACGATATGGATACAACGATACGACAAAATTAAAAAAAGTAAGATATGGATACGGTTTGGATACGTTTGTAAACAAATTATTTTTTATAGTTTGTAGTATAATATTATTTATAAAATTAAACTAAAAGCAAGAATTATTAATTATATTCTTATTTTGAAACATTCGATAACTATCAACGTCAAGAATAACAGAATAAGTAATGAATAAAAAATTTTTCATTAAGTATAAAAAATATCTAGATGATAGTACAATCATAACAATAAAATCAAAATATCAATTAAATAAAAAAATAATTTTAAAAAAATTGAAACGTATTCAAAAAGTATCCCACCCGTATTCAAAACGTATCCCGTGCGTATCCCCCGTGTCCCGGGCGTATCTAAAACGTTTCTAAAATTGAAAAAACAAAAATTTATTTTTGGATACTTCTTAGGCGTATCCGATACGTATCCCTACGTATTGGGTGAGTATCGGTATCCGATACGCGTACGATATCATTTTCGAAGTATCCGTACTTCATAGGACAAGGGTCAGAGATTTAAATATGTAATGGAGTTTGTTGATCATCGGTCAGTATACTTCACACTAATCAATATTGGTTTTGTTTGGCAATTTGTAACTTATAAATTGTAATGTTTTACAGAAGTTACGGGTGCTTTAGCAAATATTAGTAGTGTTTGGAATTATTAAAATTCGTAACTTATAAATTGTAATTTATAGTAAAAATTGTGAGTGCTTGATAAAAATTATAGCTTGTAGCTGAAATTAAAAAATAGTTAAAATTTATAGTAGAAGTTGTGAATATTTAAAAAAAATTATAACTTATAGCTAAAATATGTAGCAAAAAACTAAAAAATTAAGCAAAAAAACTTGACCAAACACCCTAATTGTAACTTATAATTGAAATAAAAAAAACAGAGTGCCAAGTTGTAGTAGAAATTATAAATGTGTTTTAAAAAATTTATAACTTATTATTAAAATTAATAGCAAAAAATTAAAAATTACTAATAATAATTTTGCTAAACAACTCCAATGGGGGAGATTACAATTTTTCTCGTTTTTTTCCGCATACTTTTGCCTTGTTATATACAAAAGTTTTTCACTAAGATAATAAACAGAGTAAAAATATTATTTGTTTTTCTTTTTCTTTTGCATTATTTTTTATTACATAGAATAAATATTTTTAAATATAAATATATATAATTTATTTTTAAGAAAAATAATAAGTCAAAAACATAAAAATATTTTATGTATTTATTATTTTTTATCTTTATTTCTTACATTTTGTATTTTTATTTTTTTGGTTAATTAACAACTATTTTTTATTTATTATATTATTCATAACTTTTATTAGTATTATTTTTTAAAGTTTAAAAATTATCTTAAAATATCTCCGCACCTGCTTCCACTATTTTTTTGATACCTTATTCTGATTTTGTCCCGATCAAATAAAAAATAAGAATAAGAAAAGTGGCCATGTATTCGGATCTTGGATTCATACAAAGAGAACCGATTCACTAAGTAGGTTGGGGTCTTTGCCTTGAGTGAGTCACAGCAGTGTGGGCTGTGAGCCTGAAATCGTTTTGCTTAGGATTTCAAAATTTAATCGGAATTGTTTATTATGTTGAGGTCATCGAATAGGTAATTTTAGTAAAAACTCAAGTCAATCGACAATCATTATCAGAGTATATTTGTTTTGAAAAAATTAATTGGCTTATAATATTTTGGTAATAATTTATCAAATAAATGTATCCGCATCATATGACTAACAATGTTTAGTTGACATAATTTTTTACAAGTGATGGTACCTCGATAACAGAAGCAAGGGCATCCGGCTTCGTCTACCTCCTGCGCATTCTTCCTTCTCCCTGTCAAGACAAAGTCAGGACTCGTACCGGTGGGGTATCGACCGAGTACCTTCCGATTCTTAAGTCAGTTCTCACTCGAGAGCTTAATCTAGAAGTTATAATTTTTTGGTAAAAAACATACCTTCGTAGGAGGGGATCGGGGTCAATATATGGAGAGACTCCTCTGTGGGATTGAATCAAATCCCACAGTTTGTGCTGCCATGATCCCAAGAAATCAGCCCTTCCCTAATAAGGGGGGGTGCACCTCCTGAATTAACGGAGGCAGTTGCGGATGGGTCCAGCGTCTACCCACTCGGTTGTTCACCCGGTCCTTAGGTTTTGCCCGGTCGATCATACACTCTCGAGTGCATTCGTCAATCGGTCGGTCACGGTCGACCTCATCAGATGTTCCCTCATTTCCGAGGCGCCATTGCCTGGGCGCCCTAGGGAATGCAGCTCTAGTTTGACAGTCATGAGTTTAGCGGTAGTCCGGATTGATTTCAACGGCGTCCCTGAATATGAGACGACTGCTCATTTACTGTCCGTCCGTTGGGCTCTTGTATTGGAAAAGAGAGGGGGTGAATGTACTGACACCTGTCATCATCCTAACGGTGCTATCTTGCACGTTTAACGGCCCTCCGCGACCGTAAAACCATTGAATTTCTTTTGGCGCGGTTGCATCCGGGGCGTCTGGTCCTACCTTATATAATCGCCTTACTTTCAAACTTACTTTTACTTTAGACAAAACTTGCACCTCGCTCTTCCCTTGGGATTCCAGAGATTGCTTGAGTGTTCTCCAGCCCTCTCGGTAAGTTTCTCTTTACTCCTCTACTTTTCATTGATTTTGTAATTCTGGCTCCTCCCGTTCCTGTGTATTCAGCGCCTTCCCCCTATATTTCTTGCATCGTACTTTATATCTCTTGTGCCTTTACAAGTGCATACCCTTGACCTCCTTCTTTGCTACAAACGCTCCTCATTTCGAGGAGTTGTTCATTAAGACCTTTAACTTTGCCAAGTATCTTCTTCCTGTAATTAAGATGGGTACTGAGGACTTCCACGAGGAAGTTGAGTCGATCTCTGACTCCGAAAGGACTCATTCCGTCTCCTCCTCTTTAGAAGGCAGGGGAGAGAGTTCTCATGCTGCCACTCCCTATATAGCGAGCTCCTCCAAGGCCTTTGCTGCCAAATCAGTTCCTTCCACCACTAGGATATCTGACCTAGAGCGTCTATCAGAGAAGTATCTCATCCCTCCAACTGTTAGCCTTAGAAGGCCCACCTTGGATGAAAGGGCATGCTCCTTTGCTGCTGGAGAAGTGTGTTTATATGAGCATGCCTTTTGTGCTGGCCTTTGGATTCCTTTTCCTCGAGTTGTTCGAGTGCTTTTGGCATTTCTCGAACTATCCCCTGTTCAGCTCTTACCGAATGCCTGGCGTATCCTCTATGGGTGTATAGTACTGTAGGAGGAAATTAGCGGGGGGGGGGGGGGGGGG
>JAULJZ010009925.1:0-19847 GCA_032270985.1 Heliamphora pulchella | reverse complement strand
CCCCCCCCCCCCCCCCCGAATCACTTGTCAGTCGAGGAGTTTCTTTATTAATACCGATCGAAAGAAAAATAGCCAGGGTGGTACTACTTTCAATCTAGGTCTAAGGACAGGGCGCTCGTTCTGGGGTGTCCGTCTTCAAATAAGCATTAGAAAGGTCGCTTCTTCTTTATCTTTGGGAAAGGATGGGAGATACAAGACTGGGAGGTGTCGGGTCCTTTAGCCCCTAGAATTCAGAGGGTCTGGGGGGATCCGCAGTTGGGTAGCATCACTGCCGAGCCTAATCTTGATGCCGAGGCGAAGGCCCAAGTGGATGCGGCTAAGCAATTTGAGGACCGCTCTTACAGCCAGCTGGTTATTGACAAGAAACGCAGCACTTTCTTGTTGGGCGCTCTGGTCTCCCATGAGGCCTATTGTCCTTTTATTTCCTTTTATGAGTATTTTTCCTATTTTGCTGTCTTATCATACTTTTGATCTTTGTCAGGGATGTCGAAGAAAATTGATAAGGCCCTAGTAGCCAAGGTCCATGCTCGGGCTACTGAGGATGCCAAGCCGACCACTCAAAAGAAGCCTCGATTTTGGCTGAGGGGAAGAACTTTGCTTGCTCTGACTCTTCGCGACTCGTCTGCGGCCCCCGAGAAAGTAGCGGTGGAGAAGGAGGTGGTGGATCTGGAACCTCCCTCCTCGCTCGACCTTCTAACTGCCGAGCCGGAGGTGGCGAATGTCCCATCTTCTCCTATTGATGTTGTACCTGTGGCGGCTCTCCCTACTCTTTCGGCTCAAACTCCACCTCAATCATCTTCTAGCCAGGCTCCGGGTGATATCATGAACAACTTTGATGTCGCTCGCTCAAAAATGCAAGGGTTTATCAGTGAAGACTTAGACATGCTGAACACAGTTGCCACTAGCCGGATAGCTCGGGAACTTCTTCTTGACCTTACCCGAGTGAGCTCTTTGTACTCTCTCTTTCCTTTCTCTTTTTTACACTCTAACCTCTTCGTATGCTTACCCGCCTCCTTTTTTTGTAGGTCTGCATGCGATCAATCCATCTCTCCAACCGTTACTACTAGCTCGAGAAGAATCTTCGTGACGGCATAGCCCTTGCCACCACGCTGAAGGAGGAGCGAATGAGGATGTCGGGGGAGATAGAGCGTCTGAAGGCTGAGCTAGCTGAGAAGGGAGCAGAACTGGAGAAGGCTAGAGCAGAGCTGACCGATGCGAATTGTAAGGCTGAGCGGGCAGAGGGTAAGCTGGCTAAGGTAAAGAAGAGGGTCTCGTTCATATGAGTGCCCACTGAGAGGATAAATTCAGAGTTCAGCGCCTGTCCAGTCACAGTCGGAGTTACAGTTGCAGTCGCAGGGGAGAGACCCATCTGTGTGTTTTGAGTGTGGTCAGTTTGGACACAATTGTAGGTACTATCCCAAAGGAGGGAATGTTTAGAGTATGGCGGGAGCGTCACTTGCTCCATCTGCCCAGAGACGACAGGCTCCGTAGCAACCTAGGGCTCAGACGTCTAGGTTTGCAGAAGGAGGTGCCTCAGCACAGTCTGTGAGGCAGTCGATGGCTCAGAGTTATAGTGGGCAGGCCAGAGCACCACAGGCCAGGGCTTATGTTCTTGCTGATTCTGGTGCATCTACATTGGGGTTGGAGATAGACTTGTTGGGTAGTACTTTGAGTGTAGAAATCCTGATTAGTGGGAGTGTGGTGTTGAGTAGAGTTTACAGATCCTGTGAGTTAGGAGTCGCCGGCCGTTGTTTGGAGTTTGACTTTCTCGTTCTAGACATGACTACGTTTGATGTCATTCTAGAGATGGACTGGCTGACTACCTACCGTGCTTTTATAGACTGTGAGCGATGGAGAGTGTCGATTTGTATGCCTGAGGGTGACAGCTTTTACTTTGTAGGTGATTAGGATGAGGGCTTGGCGTCTATGCCCAGTATCGCAGGGAATCGAGGGAATTTGGGGTTCCTCTTTTTTGCTCTCAGGTTGGATGAGTCAGTTGAGGTTCGTACAGAGCTACCTCCTGTGGTGTGTGACTATCCCGACGTCTTTCCTAGCGATCTATTTGAGTTACCACCGAGCCAAAATGTGGAGTTTTCTATTGATCTTGTTCTAGGAAGTGCTCCCATCTCTATACCATCTTACCATTTTACACCGGCTGAGTTATGAGAACTCAAGGTGCAGCTGCATGAGTTACTTGACAAAGGGTTTGTACGCCCAAGTACGTCACCATGGGGAGCTCCAGCTCTTTTTGTGAACAAGAAGGATGGATCTTTGAGACTGTGCACAGATTACAAGAAGCTGAATCAGGTGACAGTGAAGAATAAGTATCCTATGCCAAGGATCGATAACTTATTTGATCCGTTAAAAGGATCGTGTTGCTTCTTGAAGATTGACTTGAGATCAGGGTACCATTAGCTGAGGATTAGGGACGAGAACATAGCGAAGACCGCTTTTCAGACTCGTTATGGTCACTATGAGTTCCTGGTTATGCCATTCGGCTTGACGAATGCTCCTGCGACATTTATGAGTTTGATGAACCGTATCTTTCACCCTTATTTAGACAGTTTTGTGGTCGTGTTCATGGATGACATTCTTATCTACTCCCCCACAAGAGAGATGCATGAGGAGCATCCGCATATTATCCTACAACTTCTGAGAGAGCATCGCTTGTATGCGAAGTTCGAGAAGTGTGAGTTTTGGATGTCAAAGGTGAGATTTCTTGGTCAAAGACATTCTTTGGTCGAGAAGTGTGAGTTTTGCATATTATCCTACAACTTTTGGATGGGGTATCGGTGGATTCGTCAAAGACTGATGCCGTGATGGATTGTCAGCGACCAAAGAATGTCTTTGAGATCCGCAGTTTTCTAGGTCTGGCAGGTTACTATTAGCGGTTCGTGAAAGACTTTTCCAGACTTGCAGCGCCGATGACGCGTTTTACGCTGAAGGGAATTATGTTTATGTGAAGTGAGTCCTGTGAGTCAGCTTTTCAGGAGTTGAAGAGGAGATTGACCAGCACACCAGTATTGATCATTCCTGAGCAAGGTTTAAGTTACACAGTGTATTACGACGCGCCACTTGATGGTCTGGGTTGCATCCTGATGCAGGGAGGTAAGGTTGTGACCTATGGATCTCGACAATTGAAGATTGATGAGAAGAATTATCCGACACATGATCTAGAGTTGGCAGCAATGGTCTTTACCTTGAAGACATGGTGGCATTATCTTTGCGGTGAGCACTTTGAGGTTTTCTCTAATCATAAGAGCCTAAAATACTTGTTTTCATAGAGAGACTTGAATTTTCACCAACGACGATGGATGGAATTGTTGGAAGACTACGACTTTGACTTGTAGTATCACCCGGGGAAGGCCAATGTTGTGGCTGACGCACTTAGTAGGAGATCTTATGGTTCATTAGCTTCTGTGGCTATAAGAGAATGGGATATGTTGGGAGAGATCAATGAGTTTGATCTGTGTCTTGGGAAGACAGGGAAGGGTGCAACCTTATTTTTAGTAGCTTCACAACTTGCATTGGTTACACGTGTGCTAGCAGCTCAGCAGACAGATCAGGAGGTTCAGATGATACGAGACCGTATTGTTAGTGGGAAGGACACTAGTGGATGGGTTGAGAGCTCAGGTCAGAGTTTGAGATTTGCAAGGAGGTTATTTGTACTAGAGGCGTGACGTGCTGAGGTATTACATGATCTTCATCATTCACGTCTTGTAGTGCATCCTGGAGGCACGAAGATGTATCACGACTTGCGCTGTCAGTTCTGGTGGACGGGGATGAAGAGGGATGTGATTCGGTTGGTTTCTCGGTGCCTTACTTGTTAGCTGGTAAGGGCGGAACATCAGAGACCAACCGGACTATTACAGCCATTACCGATATCTAAGTGGAAGTGGGAGAATGTCACGATGGATTTTATATCAGGACTTCCTAGATCGCCGAAGGGACACGATGCTGTGTGGGTTGTGGTTGATAGAATGACGAAGTCCGCACACTTTCTTCCCATTCGAGTGAGGGATTCGGTGGATAGACTAGGTAGATTATACATCCGAGAGATAGTCCGACTGTACGGAGTATCTGTGACTATTGTTTCTGATCGAGATCCGTGCTTTACATTGCACTTTTGGCAGAGTCTTCAAGTGGCTGTGGGGACGAGCTTGACCTTCAGTACATCTTTTCACCCACAGACAGACGGTCAATCTGAGAGGACCATCCAGATTTTAGAGGACATGTTGAGAGCTTGTGTGCTTGATGTTTGGGGTTCTGGGGAGGGTCATATACCATTGACAGAGTTTGCATACAACAACAGTTATCAGTCTAGTATTGGGATGGCACTGTATAAGGCTTTATATGGTAGGCCGTGTAGATCACCTGTGTGTTGGACAGATGTGGGAGAGACTACCGTTTTGGGACCCGACTTGGTACGGGAGACGACATCGAAGATTGCCTTGATTCGTCAGCGTTTGATAACTGCTCAGAGTTGCCAAAAGAGTTATGCAGATCGGAGGAGGAGACCATTGGAGTTTGCAGTGGGGGATCATGTGTTCTTGAAGGTATTACCACACAGAGGTTTGATGAGATTTGGCAGTAGCGGGAAGCTATCACCGCGTTTCATTGAACCATTTGAGATCCTTGATAGGTTTGGAATAGTAGCATACCGTTTAGCATTGCCACCTTAGTTGGCGTCTGTGCGTAACGTGTTTCATGTTTCCATTCTTTGGAAACATGAGCCTAATCCTTCACATGTTCTAGATTGGACCGAGCTACGGGTTTATGATGATATTACATATGAGGAATGTCCAGTGAGGATTCTAGATACGAAGGAACAAGTGTTGAGAGGAAGAACAATTGCTTATGTCAAGGTCCTATGGCTTCATCACGGGGTAGAGAAAGCAACGTGGGAGCTTGAGTCTGGGGTTCGTGCTAGATACCCAGAGTTATTTACTCGTGACCTTGTAGTGAATTTCAGGGGCAAAATTCCTTAAGGGGGGAGAGTTGTGAGACCTTGTACCGTTTTATTTTTATGAGATATACATGTTTTATGTGCCGCTTTTGTTATATGTATATCCTCGGTGAATAGTTTATGCTTCAGTATTGTAGAACAGCATGAGTAGATGTGTTTTACGTTTTCTCGGGTTTCGTTAAGGTTTGTTTGGCTGGACCGAGAGTTTAAAAACCAATTCTGGCGTTGCCCAGCGGTTCAGTCGACTGGAGCTTAGGATCAGTTGACTGGAGCTTAGGATCAGTCGACTGGACAATGGCGGCGGAGGAGTTTTCTAGATCTAAAACTCCTTCAGTCGACTGAGGTGGTCCATTCAGTCGACTGGACCTGCTTTTTGACCGAGACTATATATAGTCCAGTACGCTTTTCATTCAGGAAAATTCATTTTTTTCATTTCTAGAAACCTTTTTCTCTCAAGCTCTCTATCTTCTCTCTACTTTTCTACTATGCATGGGCCTAGTTTTTAACAATCAGCTTATAGATCCTTGATATTTACGTTGTTAGCATCACTTTCATCAGTTCAGATTCTCGTTCTGACGGGGTTCGAATTTTGAGACTTCGAGTTTTGACTCTCTGAGGTAGGATCCTAGACTATGTTGTCTTTAAAGGGTGCTACGTGCAATTTTATGCTTTTCTACCGGTGAAAATGCTTATATATCATATTGTATGTTTTAAACCATGCTTATTTGGGTAAAAAGCATGATTTACGCTTTTATTGGTTTACTACATGTTTTGAGATGCTGTGGGTTTGGCGAGAGGAACCTTTGGGGTTGGACTTGCGGTGTTATGGGTTTGGTGAGAGGAACCTCATAGGGTTGGACTCACAAGTGTGTATCAAGATTTTGATGTGATAATAAAAAAAGACTATGTTGAGATCTACGAATCGATTTAATTTGGCCACGAGTTGCTCCTCGGTAAAAGACCAAAAAATTGCACAGAATGGGTTTCTCTGCCCGTCGGCTAGTGAACCGGGAAATGATGCAGGTCGTGTCGGAAGTATAGGGCTTTTAGTTACTTCACGGACCTAGTGTTGGCCGAGTGGTAGTAACGTGACCGGGTATATATGCCCGCTCGGCATCGGTGCCTATGTTTTAAAACCATGAATTGATGAGATCACGTGGATGTGATGACAACGTGCGTGTGTGGGGTGTGCGTGTGTGCGTATGGGGTTAAATTTGGGATTTTATGAAGTAAATCCATTTTGGGGCTACTTTATGATATGCGATTGCATATCCTGCTTTATTTCATTATAGTCTGTTTTTATTGGGCTTCGGCTCACGTAGTGGGATTTGTTAAAACCTTTTTCAAGTGTTGATGTGGATGAACATGAGGTGATGATCTAGATACGCCCGTGGTGGCGGAAGACTGTTTATAGTTTTCTTTTTTTGATATAAAAATATGTATTTCTATAGTAGTTGCCTGTTTCTGAAAGCATGTGTTGTAAGCCTTGAGGCTGTATGTATAAATGTATGAACAGGTATGTATGTTGCACTAAGAGTGAACCCTGGGGTACTCTTTTAAATTCTAAAGGCTGTATTAATTTTAGACATTTGTTTAATTAGTAAAACTCTATCGTTTTGTAAAAATGGTGGTTAGGAAGGCTTTTCACGTAACCCTGAATTTTTGGGGCGTGACACAATGGCTCATCGATATCTTCAAAATCTTGAAATATATAGTAAAACTATACAAGTGGTAAATGTCACAACCCAAACCCAGGTCCGTGAGCTATCCCCAAAACTTACCATACATAACCATATCCATTGGTAATACCCCAAGACATAAGAAAATAGGGTACATAACGTTAAAAGGATTTAATAGAATGAACCAAGCTCTAAAATTACATTCCCAGATTTACCATAAATGTTTGAAGTAACATACATTCAACATTAACTATAACTCTCATTACATCACTTTTCTTAATTTTGTGTACAACAAAAATAAAGACAACAAATGACATTATAGCTCCATCTATTGGCCCTTCCCAAAAGCATCCATAGCTTTGGTATCACCCTGCTCTTCGGAACCTGAAATTGTTTGACATATATACATGAGCTGAAACTCGTAGGATAAAGATTAACTCATATATAATATATGATTTGTGAGGTGTGATGGTGTAACTGGAATAAATATGCACGTTTAGCCAAGTCATTGCTTTTTAACACACACACCCACGCACATGAGTTTGTCTCCATTTATCCATTTGTTTTTCATTCATAAATCATTCATTTTATTTTTTCGATTTTCATAAAACCCTATCACCTCTAATGAACCGGTGTCGGGTGCAGCTTATAGAAACCCCTCCTTATTAATTCCCAATAAGTTACGCAAAGCGATTGGGTAATAGATAGCTCTATAACTCACCACGACACAACACCACATTTCGGGGGCTAACCCATGGGCATGTGGTCCCCATCTTGCGCAAGTTTTCGGTCTTTCACCGCGGAGCCACTAGTCCAACTTAATCCACATCAATCCATACGGTTTAATATTGGTTAAAAACCAAGGAGTCCAACTCACAAATGGTTCATCTCCCACTCATTACCATAATACACCATTTTGATTCCAAACCTAAATTTTCCATTAAATTTTTAAACCACATGTATCACAAATTTCATTATATAATTTCTCATAGTTCACATCGTTTTTTCTGTATTACTAAGTACGAATAACACAAGATTAATACCAAGAAGATCACATCAATTTTAAAAAAATATACACCCATTGTATATATATATATCAATTTGAATCCTACTTTTATTGTAAAAGAAAACCAAACCAACTAGTCCAATGCATGCATTCCAACTCAATCTATATATATATATAGGTATGCCATTAGCTCAAGAAATTATGAATTTAGTAAAAATGGTCAATAATAATGAAAATATGTTTTTCTAAAACATTCGGCTAAAAGTGGGTGAAAAATGGTTATGAAATTTTGACATATCCTCACTAATTTAATCATAAGTTTTTTTACAAAAAGAAATTTTTTATGAGAGTAGTTTTATTGGAAAGAGGACTTTCGGAGCTTCAGTTTGAGTACAAAAACGACCTAATTCGACGTCCGGATGAAGGAGATATGATCACTTGAAGTTGGCTCAGCGCAGCGGTCTGCTCCAGCGGACGGAGGGGCGCTCGAGCGCCCAAGCTCTCCGCCATGTGGCCGCTCGAGCAAACAGAGATTTGCTCGAGCGCGCTGTCGCTCGAGAAAATCCCAAAATCTCCCCGGTTTTGAATTCTAAACCTCCAAACACATAACCCTTTTACAAACATGCTTCAAATCCTTATTTCTAACCCAAAAGCACTAAATTCAAGTCTCTAAACCCCTTTTTAATACAACAAGTCATCAATTTCATGGGTAATCACCTCCTGAGAACCTCCATTTTTATGAAAACTAACTCAATCTAGACACAAACCTACTAATATTTGAATTTAGCATGCAATTGACTTGATTTTTTCTCATATACGCAAAATATCAACCCAAATCTATACAAGACGAGTGAGATAATCTAAATCCTACCTTGAATTTGCTCAAAAGCTTATGATTTCTTCAAATCTCCCACCTAGGGTTTGGATGTTGGGTTTCTTTGCTTCCTCAAGGCTTTATCTTCACTCTCCTTGCTCCAAAGCTTGATCTTTATCCTAGATCTTTCCCAATCAAGCCTCCATCTTCAATATGAGTGGCAGAAAGCTAGGGTTTTGAGGATTGGGTGGGTTTCTCTCAAGAAGAGAGAGAGAGAGAGAGAGAGAGAGAGAGAGAGAGAAAAGAGAAGAGAAATAAGAAGAGGGGTAAAGGGGCTCACATGTGTAAATGAGGGTTATATATATATTCTCTTGATTTCTCTCCAAAGCTTGAGAAACTTCTAAACTCATCCCGCTCTAGTGGACCTTAACCGCTTGAGCGATGATCCCTAAATTAGAATTTCAACAAATTCCTTTAAATAAACCCCAATCTCCAATCTCACTCTCATTGCCTCATTTCAACTTTTCCCATTAGTATGTTATCAAAATCTACTGTTATTTTTTTTATCTTAAAATTATACCACAACTCATTAATTTGTTCACGAACATCCATATTATTAAAACTCATACTCTATTTTTTCTCACACCAAAATATTTAACTCAAAGCGAAGATTAACAAAATAAATACATACCGGGTTGTCACAACCTTCCCTGTGAGACCCTGACCCGTTTTCCTTTTTCGACGTTTTTCAATGCGCGTTTAGTGTTTTCGTTGCAGCATGTTTATATGCTTTTGATGCATGTTCAGGTTTAGATATGCATGCGGGGTTGGTTCCTGAGGCCGTTAGCCGTTGCGGTGCGAATTTCAAAAAAAAGAAAAATATTTTCAGGGTCTATAAATATTTGGTGTTAGATATTTTTAAAAGATATTTCCAAAACTTCTCAGCTAAGTTTTCTTTTTTTCTCAATGACTTCTCTCTAACTTCTAAGGGGCCCGGGCCTCAATTTTCGACAATCCAACTGCTGATACTTGTAATTGGCACGGTGGGCTACGCATTCATTTGAACAGAATTTCATTTCGGTGAAGCTCGATTTTGCACGTGGTTCGAAACATTGAGTTTTTAACTCACCAAGGTAGGATCCTAGACCCTCATGTCTTATAAAGGTGTTACGTGTAATCGTATGTATTTCTATCAGTTAAAACTGCATGAAAAATCGTTTTATGTTCAAACGGGATTTTTTTTTAAAACTTGTTCTTTGTCGATTTTGGTGGACAAAATCGAGTGTTGGGTGATCATTTTGAGATTTTGGTGTTAGGATTAGGCGTGTGTATGTCCGAGGGTGTTGGATGGAAGTTTGGAAGCGTTGATTCGAGGTTTGGAGGGTTGAAACCGTAGCTCAAAAACGGTTTCCGCCGTGGGACAGTCGATTGGATCGAGGAGATCAGTCGACTGGATCATTCAATGGTGTACATGTACTGAAACGAAACACGTTTATGTATATATATATATACATCATGAAAGGAAAAGGATTGGGTCTTACATTTGCTTTCTATCTGCAAACTAAAAATTAAAATTTTTGTTTTTTCCATCAGAAAATTAAAAATTAAAAATTAAAAATATTGTTTTGATTACTTTTGATAACAATTTGGTTTTGAATAAATTTTTTATTGATAAAAAGCAACTATTTTATTTATAAAAAGAAAATGTTGAAGAGGTTATGTGAACTTTATAATTTATTTTATATGGTGTATGATTTTTACTTTTGGAGTGTGAATGTTATAATTGTATAGAATTTATTGTATTATGCGTATGAAAAAAGAAAAAACTTTGTAAATCACGTGACCTTTCATATCTCTTCAATGTTTGTCTTTCGTTTTGTTTTTTTTTTTTTGTGAAGGGTTTGAAATAAATTTTTTTAATTAAAAAAATATTTTTTTTCTTGTAAAAACTTGATTGATTGATGGATTGATTTATAAGGAAGTTATGGATACTTTCTAATTTAATCTTCAAACTCTACATAGTGTAAGAATTTATTTTTATTTGTTTTATTCTTAAATCTTAAACATTTTAATTATACTAATAATTGTTTTAAAAGTTCAATAATTCATTTAATTTGCCTTTTATTTTTATATTTTAATTTTTTAATAATCACATTTTATGTACAAGAGAGTGTGAGAACCCTTTAATAACTAAGTAAAAAAATTAATTCGAAAGTGCCTTGTAGAGGTATGAGTTATAACTAGAAACGTTAGATTAAAATATTGATTTTGATCAATCTAAGTTACAAAACAAGCGTCATATTTTTTATCCAATTGTTAAAATTGTCCAAGCTTATATCTAACGGCAATAAGTACCATTTTAAAAAAATATCATCACTATCCTCATTTAATACAGTTAGTTTGAAAAACTATCACCTCTCTTATAAGACCCTGAACTGTTTTATTTTTAGAAATGATTAAGCGGTGATGGAGTAAGAATTAAAACTTGAGCTTGGTGATATTTTGAGCTTAGATACGCATAAAAGATGTATTAGAGAAAGAATATGAGACTCTAATGGACATTCGGATAAAAATATGTGAAAGGTGTGTGAAGGAAGGAAAGTGGCATACCTTCACTAAATTGGCCATAACGTTTTGTACAAAATGAATCCCGGTATGAGGTTTGAACCATTGAAAAGTAGACTTTCGGGCTTCAGTTTGAGCATAAGAACGACCCTATTTGGAGTTCGGATGAAGGAGATATATTTGTTCAAAATTGGACCAACAGTGCAGTCGCGAAAGACCGATCGATCGGTCCCGAGACTGATCGACCGGTCTGTGACGTTGTTTTGTCATTTCTTTCCTCTCTCCTCTCTCTAAAAGCTTAGGAGCAATCTAGGGTTTAACTATGGAGGTTCATGAGAATTTCAATGTTCGTTGGGGATAAAGATCTTGCCGTTTCTTTGCACGAGCGGCCGTTGAAGAGCATGGATAGGTGCTAGAAGCTCCCTTGAAGTCACGTGTGTTGAATTTAGGAGATTTGGAGCTCACACGAGGCTTGATTCTTGATGGTGGATCATCTATGAGGTAAGATCTTGACTACTCCTTGTGGTGTACAATGATTTGTGTTGAAGTTTTTGAAACTAAGTTAAACCCTAATGAAATGTAATGAGTGATATAAAGAGAAGCACGGATCAGTGAGGGTTTTTATATGGGTATCTTTGATTACCTGAATATGAGTTGTTGATGGAAAGTTAAAAGGTTGGTAAAAACGAGAGGGGATTTTGAAAGTATAAAGATATAACTTTTCTTATAAATTAATGATGGTGGGCTGGTCTTACGGATATATGACATGAAAGCATTGAAACATTTGTTAAATTAGATGTTTGAGTTGAAATGTCAGATAAGATGATAAGGAGACTATTTGAAATAAAAGAATAAAATACTTTGAGAACTTCAGAGTTTTACGAAATAATTATCTATGGTCTTAAGAAAATATTGTACAAAAAGATTTTTGGATTGTTTTTGCTCCACATAAACTTTTGTGCCTGGGGGAGGTTTTGGAATGGTTTTTCTTTCTTTTAAAAGTTGTTTCTTCCCTAAATGTTTTAAGAGGACACTAGAAGGCTTGTAAATATTAAAAATTGAAATATTTTTTTAGGCTTAAAAAGGAACCTAGAATAGGACAGCTTGATAGACCAATCTATCGGTCTATCGAGCGGTTTTTTGGTATTCTCGGTACTCTTGTGCAGGCAAGAGACCGATCGATCGGTCTCTTCACCGATCAATTTGTCTGATTGTTTTCCAAAACTTTTGATGTTTTGTCTAAAGGTTTGACTCTTAGGAACTTTAAACCTAGCTTTTGGATTATTCCATTACATTAGTTAAACCCTCGGTTGGGCGTATTTAAAAAGGTTTTGAACTCATAATTTGTTTCGTTTTGAATCGTGTTGGTTTAAATGAGTTTTAATGGATATTGGTTTATAAAAGTGGGTCTTTGAGAAATGTGGTTTAGTATGATTATTTCTTAAAACTCCTAGTCTTGGAAGGGAACATGAATTTCTAATGTATTTATATATGTATATGATGGGTGCATCCTTTTTAAATTTAAATGATATGATTACTATTGTAGAAGCTTTGTATTGATACTCTATGAAATGGGTAAACGAGATGCGACATATGAGACATAATGTATCGGGGTTATGATACATATGACATGAAAAGAAATTTGAATGCTCAAACGGAATTTAATGAGAAAAATAAAATGGGAAATTTGACTTGGATATTTATGATAATGTGTGAAAATAATTGGGAGAGGAACCAGTTGTGGGTTAGACTCCCAGATTTGAAAAATTAAATGTTATAAACAAATAATGAACTGTATGGATAGATGTGATTTAAGTTGGCCTGATGGGTTCGCGATGAAAGACCAAAAACTTGCGCAAGATGAGGACCACATGCCCACGGGTTAGCCCCCGAAATATGGTGTTGTATCGTGGTGAGTTATAGAGCTATTTATTACACAGTGGCTTCGTGTAGCCTATTGGGATTAATAGAAAGGGATTTCTATAAGCTAAACCCGATATCGATTTATTAGTTGTGATTGCGTCATGGTGAATTATAGATCTATCTGTTACCCAATGGCTTTGAGTAGTCTATTGAGAAGTAATAGGAAGGAGTTTCTATAATTTGCACTCGACGCCGGTTTATAATGTGATATGATTTTTGCAAAAAATTGGGTGATTAGAAAATAATATGATTTTATATGAGAGAAAAGAATGTTTTGAAAAAGGTTTGTGAAAAGAAAAAATTGGTGTGCGTGAGTGTGTGCGTGGGAATAAATAATAATAAGTGGTGAAAGTTGCATTTTATTTCGGTTGTACCCATCACACCTCACAAATCATCCATAACACTTGATTAATCTTTATCCTACGAGTTTCGGCTCATGTATATATATCCAAAACCATATCAGGTCTCGAGGATCTGGGACAATATCAGGGCAAAAGATGCATGTGGAAAAAGGGGCAGAGGGAAGATCTAGTTTTTCTTTCGTATTTACATTATCTCATGATTGTACAGAAAGTAAAATGGATTATTATAATGACAAAAGTGTTGTAAATGAACTGTTGAGAAAAGAAAATCTTGTTTGGCCTTTGTGACGCATACGTATATTGTTAGAAGAAAATGTTTGTATTATGATTGCTTGAAGAAAATGAAGGGTTGTTCTTAAGGTCATTGTTGATAGTATTTATGCGGGATAATTCGGGTTCTGTTCAAGGGTTCCCGGGTTGCGGGACGTTACAAATGGTATCAAAACTCTAGATTCGAATACCTAGGAGCCGATGGAAGTTAGGATAACCCCTCGAAGAGAGTTGTTTGATGAGATTAGGCACTACTACACGACATGAATTGTGTGCTTCCATGGGTTTGCGGTTGAATTATTTGCTCATGTTATATGTTTATATGAGGATGGAGGTTGAGTCTTGGGATGATGTGGCGTGCCAATTAGCGTCCGATCTACTATTTTGGAATTCGAAATAGAAAAGCGTTTGGCCGACGTTCTTTCTATGAGAAATCTGAATTAATTTCCTGGATTGTCGTGTTACTTTGAGGCTTTCCCTCAGTAGGTGAATATGTGTTGGTGTGATGTGACTAGGTGGTGGGTAGTGTGTAGCATAGTTGTGGAAGGTTAAGTTGAGTTTAACCTTGTTGGGAGTTATGATATCCTTGTTATAGGAGTTATACTGTGTGGACTCAGATGAGTTAAGTTCAGATGGTGATGTGGGTTTGAGAATTTGACTTGGTGGTTAATATTCATGGTGGGTATAAACTCATGAGACGACGGCCCATGGAGAGGTGGGGCGGCGACGGCGCAAGGAAAGGTGGGGAGGCGACAGCGCAAGGAGAGGTGGGGTCAGTGGGCGTCCTGGTGTTTGCTGTGATTTAGAGAAGGTAGGGTTAGGTTAATTAGGGATTTTAAGAGCTGTTACTTAAGTTAATTGGGGATTTTCATAGTGTTTGGCTAGGAGTTTTAATGTATAAATTAAGACCAACTATAGTGAGATTATCACTATCACTATGTTTGGGATGTTTTTTTTTTGTTTTTTTTCGTAATTTCTTTTTTCATATTTTTTGATTTTTTAAGAATTATTTTGGTTAAGATTTTTTTTTTTTTGATTTCAATTAATAAAACGAATTTAAAAGTATAATTGTTTTGGTTAGATTTGAAAAAAGTTTAGTAAAGACGAAAAAATCCTTAAAAAACATTGAAGTGGCTTTTCAAGGCTTTTTTTTTTGTCTCATATGAACTATTTTTTATTTTTTGGTTATTTTTTTTACTTATCTAATTTTTTCATAACGAGATAAATCTAAAAAGTATTTTGGTTTGGACTAATGTAAAAAGTTTTACTAAAACAAAACTATATAAAAAAGCTTTAAAAAATTTTATTAAAATTATATTGATGAAAAAAATATGTTGATTTTTACCTATGCACAAAATTTGTCAGTAATAAATTTTTTATTTACCAATGCATAATATGTTGGGAAAAGTAAATAAATGTATTGCGGCTAAAAAATATGCTGATTTTTACCCACACAGAGTTTGTCGATAATAAGTTTTTATTTACCGACGATCCACATTTTAGCAAAAATAAATGCTATGTAGGTAAAAGATTTACATCCTGATGGCGAGAAAAAAATTTGGCGCCAAATGTTTTTCAATACTATTTGCCAACGAATGAGTTCTGTCACTAAAGTTTTTTATTTTTGAACTTTTGCCAATGTATTTTATTTTATTGTAGCCAAAAATATATATTTGCCAACTAAAAATGTCATGCGTTGGCAAATTTAGTTGCCAATTGTGCATTTTGTTGTAGTACCTATATGAGCTAGGGTGACTGTAGTAGTTGTCCGTTGTGTGTTGTGCTACCAATACTCCGATGAATGAGTGTTGTGGGCAGTGTGAAACTTTTTAGAGTTTGTTTGTTGTGGTGGGATAGGAGGAGTGGTTTTGGGCGTGTTATGAATTATGTACTTCATGAGTTGTATTCCCCGAGACTGGATGCAGATGGGAGCGTAATAATCTCCAGCCTAAGATATGTTAGAAAGTCTAAGTTTAGACCGTGTTTGGAATGTCCCTTGTCCTATGGGGTGTTGTTGGTAGCCATAGTAGTGCCAGAGAATTTTGAAAGTCTGTGGATGATTGATGATTTTCTTTTCAAGTGTGTTGCTAAGTTACATTTTGTGATAGAAGTTGGAAGTTGTACGATGGTGAGAATGTGGGTTGGAGATGTTGTCGACAAATAGATTCTCGAGTGATATACACGTAAGTACGGAGAGATGTGTATTGGTGAACGATGATTCGAGTTTGCTCGAAAAGTTTGATGGAGAAAGGTTTTGTGGCTAAGGTTGTCGTTCTAAAAGCTTAGGAGACTTTGTGGGATACATGGTGTTTGGCAAGAAGGTGAGCGTGAGTATGTGAGATTTGTAGGGTATGTGGTAGATATTGTCGGTGTGGCCGACTCGATCGTTCTAGGATGATGTGTGATGGGTAAAAATCCTTTAAGAGGACGATAGCGGTGGTCTGTATCTGGCTTAAAGTCTAGATGTGATGATATCGTGTTAGCTTGAAGGGACAAGTGATAGGGTGGTGTCTTTGGTCTAAAGTTGATAAGTGAGAATAGTTTTGTTCGTGTGGCATGTAGTTGCCTTCATGGTTAGATAGCAGTGCGCCGATGGTACGCGTACAGTGACATACGAGACAAGTGTTCCCAGTTGAATGTTTTGTGTTTTTTGATGAGTCAACCAGAGTTTTGAGTTCGAGACTGTAGTATAGTTTTTGTCAACTTGTTTCGTAATTACCAACCTTTTGGGAATCGAGCCAGTGTGACGCAACCTTGTGAAGAGATGCTCTAAAGTAATGTGAATATGTATGGCGTTACGCAGTGGTGGAGAAATGGTGAGAATCTGATGTGATGAGGAATATGTTCTCATTATGTATGGTAATTCGAAGAGGTAGTGGCATGGAGCAAGAGCCTAAAGCTGACTCGTGGTTTTTCCTAGTTGGAAAAATGTTTTGTGGTTGATTGACTAGTGTGATTATTTTTCTTGATAGGAATAAAGCGTTGGGATCAGATGAGTGTGGGTTCTTTTACCCATGGTTTCTTGAAGAGTCCGTTGCTTTATCTAGTAAACCCGAGCGTCTGGGTGAGGTTTCTGGAAATGTAATTTGATTGCATGGGATGTCAGTAGTTTTAATTCTCGTTAAGAGAGAGAGAGAGAGAGATCTTAAGGAAAATTCAGTGATTAAATTGTGTATGTGGTGAAATTCTCACGTATTAGTTTTGTGAGAATCCTTCGAGAATGCAGATTTGTGGCTTGGTTGTTATCCTCGTAAGTAGGAAATCATGTTTGGGGATCGTGTTGGGTGCATGGGGTTTGAAAGAACCATAGAAGAGTTCGATAATGTGGTTGGCCCGAGGTTAAGACGCTGTTTCTTGGATGTGATATGTTCAGCGATTGATTGTGTTCGACCTTGGGTTTAAAGATAGGTATGTTGTTCGCCTAGGAGGATGAAGTGTGGAATAGTAAGGTTCAGCAATGCCATAGGTGGCTCGGATGGCCTAGAACGATAAGTGAGAAACCATGTGTTAAGGTGTTGGTGACAGTCGTGTGCCCGAGGAACAGAAGTGTAGAAGGCGTCTGCATGGTTATGGGAGTTATTGGTAACTTTGGATGGAAGGTCTCAGGTTTGGATTTTCTTTGTCTGGTACCGTGTGCCTTCTATGTGAGTTACTTGGACACTTGGCTCGAGGCGGTGACGTGGCTATAATTTGCCTAATGGGAGTTAGGATAATGAAGCGTAACCTTATGAAGCGAGGTCCTAGCGTAATGGGATGTGTTATACGAAGTATGGGGATTGATGAAGTTTGCGTGTGTACGAATGAGGTAGGAGAGGATGTTGAGGTTGGGTCATGGTTTCTGATTGGCAGTTTCTTTCTTAGGAAGAAGATATGGTTGTCTTGCAGATAGTGGCGGTATGCGGACTATTCCACCTTGGTTAGGTGAAACTGCTGGGACCATTAGTTGATTCTTAGTCTGGTTGTTTTGAGAGATCCGTAAGGTGTGCCTAAAGGATGAGTACTACCGGAGTCAGGTGCTCAGAGAACTGAGTTCCTCGTGGGTTTTTCAAGATGGAGTTTGTTTGCTCTACCATGTAAAGTGTAAGTGTGTATGGTTGTGTTCCCTAGAAAATGGGATTGATAGATCAGGAATGTTTGTCCATGTTAAGAGAGGGAGTATTGAGGCGTAAAGTCTTCTCTGCAGTGATTAACGGAGGATTGTTAATCGTTGTGTGCAGTTTGTGCACGATGGTGTAGGGTATGGTTACACCTTTAGTTCTCAATGGAATGGTACGTGTTGTGTTTTGGACGTAGTTGTATGTTTAGATTGTGGCTTGGAGAGTGTGATAAGACATGAGTCAAGAAGGATTCAATGTTTTAGAAGTTTGGGTTGGTATGACCTATCGAGACTGACATGATGGCTTGGTTTGGAATGAGAGGGCCATGACGAGTTCTATATAAGAAGAAGTTGCTAAGTGTAAAAGGCAAGTCTTGATTGGTTACTTGATGAATAAGCCTGGGGCTTGGGAACTTCGCTATTGTGGATTTAGGGGACTGATGTATGTGTTGGTATCAAAGTTTGGGGTTGACGTCGGACGACAATGATTATGTTTGATTTGAAGTTGATCTGTTGATCTAGAATCAGTGATCTGAGAGTGAGATGTTGAGTTGTGTGGTGGCGAACTGTTACACAAGAAATATGGTTAGGTTTGAGTGGATTAGTGGATACCCGTGTTGATTTTGTCGCTGTGATGCTGTGTTGATTTTGTAGCAAGTTGATCGTGTGGAGTCTTGTCTTGGATAATGGGGTGGCACCTAGCATTCCTCCAGGATGAGAAATGTGGTTGACGATAGAGGATGGAATAGAGGACGAAGGTTTAGAGGAAAAGCGTTCTTGCGTATTCCAGGTGGATTAAGCTAGTTTTTCTTAGAAAGTGGGTGTTTGTGCTATTGATCATGGATGAACGTCTTGTCTGCTTCAGTGACGACATTGTTGGTATAAGCAAGATGATAATGTGGAATCAAGGTGGATGGTTGTCAGTTGGTCCTCAGAACTTGAGTAAGGTTTGTATGTGGAACCTATGACTTCACGTGATCAGTTTCTGGGTTTGTTGACGTGTGTTAGACATGCAAAAATAATCCTTGGAAAGCTTTGCAAGATGTGATTAAGTCAGTATGTGGTAGTAAGTGATAGTCTCTTTGTTCTGGAATAAAAGGGGTGTTTGGGACCAGGTTCTTGGATAGCCTGGCCTAGTATTATGCATTTTTCTGTGGAGTGGATTATGTTCGGTGAGCATTGTGTATCGAGGTTCCAGTTGTGTGTGCTAGAGCTTGATTTGATGATTGATGGGGTGGTATTTGGCTTGAGCTTCAGGGTTGAATTTCGGGGACGAAATTATTTAAGGGGGGAAGAGTTGTAAGACCCTGAACCGTTTTATTTTTAGAAATAATTAAGTGTTGATGGAGTAAGAATTAAAACTTGAGCTTGGTGATATTTTGAGCTTAGATACGCATGAAAGATGTGTTAGAGGAAGAATATGAGGCCCAAATGGACATTCGGACAAAAATATGTGAAAGGTGTGTGAAGAAAAGTGACATACCTTCACTAAATTGGCCATAACATTTTGTACAAAATGAATCCCGGTATAAGGTTTGAAAAATTGCAAAGTAGACTTCTGGGGCTTCAGTTTGAGCACAAGAACGACCCTATTTGGAGTTCGGATGAAGGAGATATGTTTGTTCAAAGTTGTACCAGCAGTGTAGTCGCGAAAAACCGATCCATCGGTCTTGAGACGGATCGATCGGTCTGTGATGAACAGAGGCTATAAATCTCGGTTTTTGGGTTTGTTTTGTCATTTCTCTCCTCTCTCCTCTCTCTCTAAAAGCTTAGGAGCGATCTAGGGTTTAACTGTGAGACCCTGACCCGTTTTAATTTTTGCGACGTTTCGACGTGTTATTTTTTGTTTTTACAATAGCATATTTATATGTGTTTTGATGCATGTTTGAGTTTAAATATGCATGTGGGATTGGTTCCTAGGGCTGTTGGGAGTTGCGGTACGATTTAAAAAAAAAAGATATTTTGGAGGCATATAAATATCTAGAGTTAGATATTTTCAAAATTTATTGGATAAGTTTTTTCCTTTTTCTCTCTACATTCTCTCTAACTTCGCGGGGTCTCGGGGCCCGATTTTCGACGATCCAACAGCAGATCTTTAGTATCCTCGTGGTGGGCTACACTTTCATCTAGACGGAATTTTATTCCGGCAAAGTTCATTTTTATACG
>JAULJZ010009876.1:0-16511 GCA_032270985.1 Heliamphora pulchella | reverse complement strand
ACTACTATTACAACCATACACCCACACACACCGGATAATAATTATATAATACTAATAATAATAATAAGCTACTAACAACCCTCTCCATCCAACAGTTGTAACTGGCCTTAGAGAAAGGAAACATCTAGAAGAAGCACAGAACCCCAATATTGAGGAGAAAACCCAATTCCAGCAACGAAAATGGTACCAGTTATTTTCAAACTTGCGAAAGTCTCTCAAAATGTTGTGTTTTCAAAGCATGAGTCTAGAGTACCAGTATCGAATGAGCGACAAGAATGGAAACCATTGAGTTTGACTCGAACCATGCTCTCGCAAGAGTTGCCGTTTGACACCTACTATTTGTGAGTCATCTTGAGAGAGGAAGCTGTGGGAATGGGATTGGCATTACCTCGATCAAGCCGGCCAACCAACCAACCAACCAACCAGACAATGATGAATAAAATATTCAATGACGGTTGTGGAACCAGACACCACCTCCAAATTGCAATATAGCTTCCTATTGTCGCTCACCACCACCTCGTCCTTTGGCCAAGAACCTAAGACAACAACCTCTACTTCGACACAACTGCTGAGACACCATGATTGAAATCCAACATCACACTCACGAAATCCCTCCACCCATCACCCAACCTTGAATCCAGAATACACAGAAAATCTCTTGGAGGAAACCAACACCTTGATCTCTAGAAAATTACCAACTCTATTCTCCCTACTCCGGCACACCACCACAGTAGAATCATGCTTTCATATACCCACCATACCAGCACCCCTACGAGAGTTGGAGGCCTCTACAACCCGGCATACTAAACCAACAAATCTGTGAAAACCTCGCCCCTCTCAGTCACCTTAAGCTGACTACTCTCCATGGAAAGATCAAAAGTCTTCCGATTCTTCTCGACGGAGGCTTCACAGGTACCTTCATCCTTCTATAAGTTTACCCTGACTCTGTTTAAAACATCTTCAAAAAACGGACCTTGTGTCTCACAATTCTTGAAATAATGTCGAAATTCCTTTTGCGACAGTTGTCGGCTTACATGTTTCCCCATCAATTTGGAAGCTGATAGTCAACGCACAGATTTGGATGATGATATTTTATGCATTTTACTAAATGTTCATTTTTCCCTTTATAAGAAATAATAACAAACTCAATTATTACATTACTAGGCAAATTGTATAAATAATTTATACGCCGTTCCTGCTTTGCAATAGGTATTTAATTTTTAGCACATCACCTTGCACTACGTGCTTGTTTGCCTTTGCCACGTCTCCCCCACCTCACACCAAGATTCTTAAACTGAAAAAAATAAAGAAAATGAATTGATTTATCTGCTGTTTGCTCCTCCTCTGCCTATTTTCTTTCCGGGTTCTCTCTGTTTGAATAACCTGCAACTCTGTTTGAAGGTGGTGGGGTTATCACTAAAGATTGGAAGGTGGTAGGGTATGGGGGGATTTAGTCGGTCTTACTTGCCGAGTTACTCTGTTAGACTCAGTAGTGGAGATGGTACTGGGAACAATCCCTAGATTTCTCCTGCAGCTGCTCATTGACTAATTCTGGTAGAGAATTAAGCTTTCAATGACCAGAATTAGTGAATGGATTTTCTCCCATTTTCTTGTGATAGGATGATATTTTGTATTTTTGCTTGCTGGGTAGTACTATTTATTAATTAATAAATTCTTTGCCATTGCATATTCATATTCTATTTGCACTTAATGGTTCTTAACCTTGTTTTGCTAGATTGAGTTACCACCACCTCCTATTGGTGAAGGTTTGTCTTATGAAGTTTTCTGCAAGGATTTGCGGCCATCTTTAGATTGGTCTCCAGAACATGGTTGGAGTGTTCCTACTTCTAAGGTGTCTTCGTCAACTTCTCTATTTGCCTATTTGTTTCCGTATGTTTTATTGGTCCTTAACAAACTTATTTTCTTATTTTATATCTATTTTGATATTGAGTTGCTTGCACAGATTTATCTTATGATTTTTTATTAGTAAGTATATTATTAGAAAAAGCAACCTATACATCAAATCAATTCCAAAAACCATACAAAACTCGAAAATTAGTTCGCAGAGGGTTAATTCTGCCTGAGAACAAGCCATACAATATGACCAACTATACAATATAACCAAGATTTTACTGTCCAAAACATAAAAAGGATTCGTTAAGCCATCAAAAGTCCCCCTGTTGCAAACTCTTCAAATAATCTACATTGGCTCCAAAAGTCCCAAACATCGAGCCTTCTTCCTTCTTTATTAACTCGTGCCCCTCTCCATGCATATGCTTCAATACATATGATGTGAAAGTCCACACCATGTTACACAAAGTATCCTTTCCTTTCTTGCTTGCACTACACGCTAATTCACATGAATTTGCTTCCAATGGCGAGATATTTACTATTGGCCGATCGCCAAATAAAAAACCATAAATACCCTTCCAAGAAAAAAGATCTGTATAGGCCACCAAAATCTATAGTAAGATATCATGTTGTACTTGTCGGACTTCAAACTCGACAAATACAAAGCATCCTCTCTCCTTTCCCCCCTTCCCAAAAAAAAAAAAAAAAAATTCAACATGTTATAAAACCATCCCAAGAAGGGACATCAACTCCTTTACCTTCCAATCGTTTCTTGCCGAAAAGCAATATCCCAGAAAATATAGTTCCTTTCTATCTTGGGGTAGTCACTAAATATGGTTTCTACTGTTAGGGTTGTATACTAAAAACCATATTTTGGATTTGTGGCATTTGATTTGATTTTAATAAAAAATATTTTTCATTTGAATGAAAATCTATATGAGTAATGTATGAGTTTTATTATTTATTTAATGTTGTGTATGAGTGTCTTTTATTCTACATATTAGTTAATCTGGTGTGTAGAGTTTGACTTACACACGGAAGACTAGATTATCGGATCTTGTAGAATATAAGTTTTTGATTCGCAATCTTAAATGGAATTGGATATACTATACAATATTCTTATTAGATCTGTTTTGATTATGAGAAATGATAATAGTCTTGACTATTGTTCCGACTCATTGTGCGAGTACACTTTGTGTGTATTGAACAGAACCATGTTGAGGTAATTAATCTTATACAGACTATATAAATTAATTTACACCCCATGGTTATTATGAGTGTTTATGTTTTTAATTCTGAAATAATTATTAAACGTGTATATTTAATATTCGTTATTTTGATTCATTAGTGGGTGCAATTTTTTATGGGTCAATAATTTCGGTGAATTGGATAACGACATTACTTATTTGGTGGATATTAATTATTGATGGATTCTACGTCCCGAATAGGAATTGATGATACTCTCTTAAAGAAACTTATAAATTTTGATCGTGTCAAACCTTGCAGGTGGATTTTGTAATCTAACATATCAAATAAGTTAAGCGGAAGATCTTGAGGAATTATCGAAGAGGTCGATTAAATAAAATTGTTAGTAATTTAATTTAATCGACACGTATCTGTAATCTTAACGTAGAGGAGGATAATAAGCATTTAATAATCGGAGCTCGAATAATCGATTTTGAGAATAAGGCCGAGAGTACAATTACGATTATTTAGTGGTATGAATTGTAATTTATGTTTGTAGGAAATTGCTTCTGGGTTGAAGTAGGTTTTTCTAATTATATTAGAAACCCGTGTCTTATGTACTCCTTAGGTTCTTACTATAGCCTATTTACACGCCATTATAAACCCTAGTTGCATATAGGCGATATACATATCATATTCTCCGGTTAGGGTTTCTATGTATTTGTGAGAATCGGAAAAAGGGAAAGGCAACCATACAGGGTTTTGGGGAATATGATATTTCAAAGTTCACACTTTGTTCGTGTTTCGGCATTCAGGAATACAACAGAAGATCTGAGTTGGAGAGGAGATTACCGGTTCTCCGCATTAATTTTCAGATTCAAATTCAAGTACTAAAAACGAGATCAAACCAAAAATTCTCGCAGGTATAACTTTATTCCGCCTCGTGGGTGTATTGGGTTTTCAGTTTGTGGTGTTTGAAATATCTAGTGTATTTCAAACCGGAGCATGTTTGGAGTTTTTCCGTCCAGATAAGTTTGTGCGCAGATTTTTTTCTGTTATTTGTACTGTTGTTTGATTCGATTCGTATGCATCGTCATTGCATCCGGGGATTTTGGTCCTTTCTTCAATCCTAGCGAGTTTTGGAAAAGCCATCCTAAACCTAATCTCCCTTGCCAAAGATGGTGACAAAATTGTACCTTTACACCATTCCTTCGACTAACGTACATAGAAACTTTCTTTGGTGTAATGTCTCCCGACATGCATCTATATTTACGTTTGCAATCATTCACTTAGATGCACGTCTTCATAATCATTTCCTTAAGAGAGTTTGATTGATGATTTTAAACCACTAGATCCCTGAACATCTCTCGCTAATAGGGGCACAAATTGTATCCCAGTGCACTCAATAATACTTGAACTCATAACAGAGCCTGTTTGGAGTTTTTCCGTCCATATAGGTTTGTGCAGATTTTTTGTTGTTATCTGTACTGTTGTTTGATTCGATTCGTATGCACCGTTATTGCATCTCGGGATTTCGGTCCCTTCATCTACCACCTCAATCCTAGCGGGAGTTGGAACAACCATCCTCAACCTAATCTCCCTTGCCAAAGATGGTGACAAAATCATACCTTTACACCATTCCTTCGACTAACGTACATAGAAACTTCTTCTGGTGTAATTTCTACCGACATACATCTATATTTTCGTTTGCAATCCTTAACTTAGATGTACGTCTTCATAGTCATTTCCCTAACAGTGGTTGGTTGATGATTTTAAGCCACTAGATCCTCGAACGTCTCTCGCTAATAGGGGCTAGTGCACTCAATGATACAAACTCATAACTAATCCCCACCCCTAAAAGAAGTATATTTTTGCCACTGATGGAGGAATAAGAAACAACTTAAGCTATGCTAGAAAACTGATTAGTGCACTATTAATCAAAGTGAGTTACGATGTTTAGATAATGTACAATTAATCAAAGTAACCCTTTTAATTGCTTATAAAATCTTTGGATAACATGTTTTGCTTTGAAGGAAGATCGCAACGGAAGCGTCACCTAGGTAGCAGGTAAAGACTCCTCCTTTTAGCTCAAAATGGATGTGAAATCTTCATAGAAACCAGGAATATGTCTCTTAAGTTTTAATTTCCTGTTGAAGTTCAAACCATGTCATCGACAAAAGAGTTCAATAGATGGCTTAACAACTTAATACTTCTATAGCTGATGAATTTTTGGATATCAACTTTATTTTAATAAATAAATATTGAAATACCTTTCCTCCACTTGTTAATTATTTTCCAAGTCATTAAATCTTATGCTCTTATTTTTTGAGAGAGAAAAAACTTTGTTTCACTAAGAATGAAAGAAAAACATTGTGCAAAAGTAAAAGCTAGATATCTTGATTGCCTTGTTTTCTATTATGGTAAGGTAGTCTTTTCTTCTAGATTTGTCTTTTGCCTATAGGAATTCTAGAGAGGTTGGAAACTTCTGGCCCTTGCTTGTATTGACGAGCATCATCGACGAGCATCATTGACCATCACCGACTTCCGTTCGATCATCGCCAACCATCACACGAGGATCACCGACCTCTGACGCCTCCTCAACAACCAACGACTCATCCCGAACTTTTCTTGCACCATTGACCTTTACTAGAACCCTATCTCCCATCAGTGACATTTATGAATCCTTCTTTGACCATCGCCCGACATCGACGGCCCTCAATAGAGCTTTAATTGGCTTCGGCGACCTTCGTCCGACCATTATTTGGGAGTTTTGGCATTCTAGCTCTAGATCTAGTGCCTAGGGTTTTCGTTTGGCCCTATCTAGTCCCAACTCGACAGTAGCTTGCGTTGACGACCATCTCGGATCCTCATCATCCATCGACGATTGTTTGACCCTTGTTTTGACTTTATCGACCTTTGCTGGATCTCTCTTTTAGTTCTTGACCTTGGCTCTTTGAAGCTTCTGACATCATTGACCTCAGATCTTCGTTGTTTCTCAATCTCTTGTGGTTTCTTGATGGTTGGCCCTTTATTACATGTTTTCGACTTTTGGACTATTGGGTTATTGCACTTTCTTTTGCAACAGTTTTTTAGCTTTTGGATTGTTGGTTATTGGGTTTAGTTTGCCTCTCTGTTCTCTCTCTTTTTTCTTTTTAAGCTTTGCATGGTATTTTGGAAGAGCTTTTGATATATGATTTTGACAGAGACGTGATTTTTTGACCGGACTCACGAGTAGACTTCCAATGGTGCCCTATTTTCCCAGTACCGTTCTTTGTTGAAGCAGTTTCCGATTATGTAGGCCTCCTTTGGACCCCAACCTCTTACAAAACCTCATACATTTGCTATGACTACTTTTCCTTCAGGTTTGCATATATATCTTATTTCATAGGTATTTCACCCATGACTTGGATTTTTTATTCTGCTTATTTTCATCATGTGACATTTGATTAGTCGGGTTTCAATCATTGTATTTCTTTGTGTTCTCCTATCCTCATTTTTCGTCTTTATCTATTTCTGATATCTTTTTTGTCACAATTGTCTATCATTTTACTATCTATTAGTCAGCTTTCTGATTCTGGTTTTGATGTTTTATTTCTTCCTTTGGTTGTGGTGTCAAGGGTCGGAATTCCCATAAGCTGGTTGGGATCAGGCATAGGATTGGTGAAGGACTGGTGATTTACATGTGTGGGAAAGTTTGCACATTCTTCTAGACATTTTTGTTTAGTTTAGCGTTCTTCTCTTTTATTATCTTTGGTATTATACATTAGGTCATCTGTCTAGTGGGCGCTTAAAACAATTAGTTTAGTTTGGCTGGATAGGTAAAGTGCCTATTAGTGACATTACTGAGTGCAATGGTAAGCTTTCGAAAATCTCAACAGTACTTTTTCCTAGGAGCACTTCTCTTTCTACATCTCTTCTCTTTTGTTCATACTGATGTGTGGAGTCATTCTCCTATTGCAACAAAGGGTGGTCCAGTGTACTTTGGTTTTTTTTTTTATTGATGATTATAACCGTTTTTGTGGGGTGCATCTCTTGTCTTACAAATTTTAACTTTTCTCGTATTTGCCGCACCTTTCAATCCATGGTTCACTCAGTTTTCCACCACTGTAAAGACCTTTCTCTGATTTGGGTGGGAAGTATTTTCTAACAGAATTCTCTTAAATTCTTAGCTGCATTTGATTCTTTAGCACAAAATCGTAGAGCTTTGAAAGAAATCTTGGCATATCCTGAACGCTTCTCGCTCTCTTTTTGTGTCCTTCTCTGTACCAACTAATTTTTAGAGAGAAGCCGTACTTACGACCATGTATCTTCTTAATTGCATGCCCACACCTCTTTTTTCTAGTATTTCTTCATGCAAAAGAAGTTTGGTTAAGGTCTTAATTATTTGTTGTTACGTGTCTTTGATTGTGTTTGTTTTGTCTTTCTTCCCAAACGGGAGCGCACTAAACTTAGTGCTCACTCAGCTTTCTGTCTTATTGGGCTGTGGTATTGAATGAAAGGGTATCGGTGTTGTGATCCTACATCTAAACGGCTTTATGTCTCCCATCATGTTCTATTTCTTGAGAGACTCGTACTTTACTCTCCCTTCCAAATATGCCCTAGTTTCCAAAATGATTTATTTCATATTGATCTTTTTTCGAATGATGTGCCTTCTGAAGAGTTTGCTCCTACTCTTGATGCTTGTGAACTTCGTTTTACTATTTCATCTCCTCTCTTAGTTTATTCTCGCAAGAAGCCTTCTTCCCAACACTTACCCACCTTCTTCAACACAGCTCCCTCTGCTTTTGCGTGCTCGCACTTTGGCGGTTAGAGTTGGTTTTTCTAACACTTGATTGTCTTTCTATCTACTATTCATACTTATTTTGAGTGCCAGTTCTATAAAGAAGCTTGTACTGATACAAACTGGATTAATGCTATGCAAGAAGAATTGATTGTTCTTCGGAAGGCTTGTCTAGGTATGTGGTTCTATCCACAACCTTATTAGATGTTTCTAGCGGTGCATCTTGAATTATGTTAAAAAAAATTATTTGGTTCTATCCAAATCCGATAAAAATTATGTTGATATAATTATCAACATAATGTGTTGGGTCCAAAATTATTTGGCCATATAATTATCAACATAATTATAAAGTTATGTTGATAATTATATCAACATATTATGTTCATATAATTATTTGATAAAAATTATTTATGTTGATATAATTGTCAACAACCTTATTTGGTTCTATCCAAATCTGATAAAAACCTTGTTGGATGTAAATGGGTTTGCAAAGTTAAAACTTATTTTGATGGTTCTCTAGTACGCTATATAGTCAGATTAGTTGCAAAATTCTCTGGGATTGAATACGAGGATATGTTTGCACCTATGGCCAAGATGACTATAGTTTGTACTCTTGATTTCTATTGTTGCAATTCGTTAGTGTTCTTTATTTCAGCTGAATGTCAAGGATGCTTTTTTCATTGGGCATCTTAATGAGGAAGTTTATATGTAGTCTTCTTTAAGCCTTTCACATCCTACTAGTTTTATATGTCTTATTCATTGTGCCCTTTATGATTTGAAGCACTGTTATCCAGATTAGTTTCACTCCTAGTCCTCATGATTTTGCTCTTTTTCTTCATCACACTTATGCAGGATGGCTATTTTGTTATTATATGTGGATGACATGATGATGCAGACAATATATAGAATTGTATTTTATTGGAATTGGAGTTTATTCACTTATAGTTCCTGTTAATTAGGATATTATATGATTTTCTTTCCTTGCCTTGCGCCTTGAACGACCTCTTACACGTTATGATTTTGTTTCCCTTTCCAGTTAATTAAAGAACACTAATATATTCTAGTTAATTAGAGAACACTAATTTAATATAATATTAGTTATTCGGGATATTATATGATTTTAGATAAGGATTCAAGTGTCCATTTTTAATTACGGTTTAGGCCTATAAATAAGAAATCTTATTGATGCATTAATTAGAGTTTGATGAATAATAATTTGACGGGATAATTTGTGTGATTTCTCTCTCCCCCCCCCCCCGGCTATCTTCTTACTCCAAATCTCTTCTTCTCATCTATTGGTGTTGCATCATTTTGTATCAGAGCCAAAAATTTGATCAATTGTCGTGCCATCCTTTTTTTTTTCACCATCTACTAGAATTTAGTCATTGCCAAGCAACCGCATCAACTTTTCCTCTTTGACTGCAAACTCTAATCCACCAAATCCCTTCGCCGCTGTCGTAGTCACTTGCACCAATGCTTTGCAACGGCGTCGTTGCATCGGCAAGTCCCATCACTAGCCACCATCGCTGAAGTGAAACAACATTTGTTTCATACATTTGAGATGAAAGATTTGGATCCTTTGTACTACTTTTTTTGTATAGAGGTTGGTTCTTCTCCTAAGGGCTATATATTATCTAAATTAATATATGGAAATGAGATAATCCATCGCGCTCGTCTCACTGACGATAAGGTTGCCAATACTCATTGAGTTTTATGTCAAGTTTTCTCTTTCTGATGACGTTCCTTCTGAGGATCCCACTGTCTATCCAGAGTTGGTTGGGTGTTTAGTTGATCTTACTGTGACTCGTTCTAATAATTGCGTATGCCGTTCATGTGGTAAGTCAATTTGTTTCAGCTCCTTGCTCCACTCATTGTTCAGCTTTGCTTCACATTTTGCGTTATGTTCGTGGTAATATCTTTCAAAACTTATTTTTGTCTTCGACTTCATCTTTGACGATTCGAGCTTATGCTGATATTGATTAGACTGTCGATGTGTCTAATCGAAAGTCTACTATTGGTTTTTATGTATTTCTGGGTGACTCCCTCATTTCCTAGAAGAAGAGCAAGAAATAATTTTTCATTGTTCGTTCTACTGTTGAAGTTGAATATCGTGCCATGGCTTATGCTACCGTTGAGATTATTTGGCTCCGATGACTCCTCTCTATTTTGGGTTTCTCTCTCTTCTTTTACTTCTCTTTACTGCGATAGTAAAAATTCCATCCAAATTGCTCATATCTGTGTCTTTCTTGAGCGTACAAAATATATAGAGATCGAGTGTCACTTTGTTCGGCAGCATATTCAGCCTAATACTATTGATCTCTCTTCTCTCTTCGTTGTTGCAGCTTGTCGATTTCTTTACTAAAACTCACAGTTCGGCTCGTTTTTGGTTCTTGACAGACTCTCACCGTTCACCAAGCTTCATCGTGAGTTTGAAAAGGGGGGGATTGAAAGTGTATTTTTTTGGGTTATTTTGCTTGGCCAAAGGGTGGTTTAGTCATTAAGACTAATTAGGGTTAAGTTTTGTTTATTTATATTCTATAATTTCGCTTTGGTTGTTAAAGCCTTTCATTGTTGCAATAATAGTTTTCTCCTTCATCTTCTATTTTGCTATCGTTGGAAACAACCACTTCGTAGATTAGTGGGTGGATTTAGTGGTTAAAATCTGGGATCGTTCCAATAGGGACAAAATGACTAAGTTGGGTAGCTTTACGGTTAATTCCTAATTCAATTCGGAAAATTTAGATTGAGATCGGTTTGTGCAAAAAGTAAAAGAGTGCAATGAAATAGTTGCTTCTAAAATAGGGATAAATTCTTAGGATTACAAATCCATCCTAGTGTTACGAATCAGCATATGACTACAAGCCCTAATGGAGTCATTGAGAAAAAGTATTTGATTAGAACCCGATATAAATTATCTGTGAAGGGCATAGATCGTTCTTAACGTATTCGACACAATCTATCCTATCGTAGAATTGCTTATTTCCCGTCTCAATCATCTACAACGTTAAATTGTTTCCACTTTCCATCACTTTATATTAGCAATCACTGAAAACAAAAACTAGATTTAAAACCTGAAATTCATTGATCAAAACCAACATCTTAATGTTATACAAATATTGAATGGACAAACAAAACCCAATGATCAATACCCTTTAATCGTTCGGCTATGGTTTCATCGAAACCCTAGGACAAAAGTCTAGCCACTCATCAAGTAAAACTTCGGCAATTGAGATGAAATGTCATCTCCACCTTCCAAGTCTTTTGCCACTCCTCCCACACCAAAAATCGTTCGGACACTTTAATGGTTCCACCTAAACGGAAATGGACAGTTGTATCCATAGTTGTTAAAGGTGTGCGCCCAAATCCAACTAGATATGAAGAAACAAACCCTTATACAAATCGACATGTGATTCTGTTGGGTCTTGAATTCCAGTTTAGCCACCTATTTCTCATTCTCCTTTTGTTCTTGTGCGAATCATGATTCATGATCCCTTTCGCCCTTTTTTATTTGCACTTGTTTAGTCCTTCTTTCTCTCCATTCTTTCTCTCTATTTATTTCTGTGTCGCTATCTGTTCTTAGTCTCACGTTGAGTCTCGCTCTCTCACTTTCTTTCTCCTTTTCAATCTTTCTTATTTATCTTTTGTTTTTTTCAAATTGAATTGATATTCAATTCAAATATTACTCAATAGTGAATTTAAACATTTGTAATTTTTTTTGGTTATGATATACTTGCAAGTTTTTATGCGGTTGTAGGTTTCAAATTAGATATTGACTGATTCTTTTGGTGGTGGAATGTTGAGAAAAAGTACATAATTTATATATATCTAATTTTGTTGAGTTTTCCTATTTACTACTAGTCTAAACAAAAAATATTGATTATTTAATATTTGGTAGATTTTATTTTATAATTTTTTGAATGAAAGATGTTGATGGGGAACAAAAAGAATTTATCTATAGATTATTTGTATTTGATCCCGGAAGATATTTGAATCCTTTAAATTGTAATTATTGATTTAAGTTTAAATTTTAATTATTTTAAAATTGTTTATACATGATTAGTTTAAATAAGATTTGGTTAGATTTTTTAGATATAATTGTTATTTTTTATTCTTATTTTCTGTATTTCAGTAGCCTATTTATAGGCTTTTAACCGGTATTTCAAAGTACTGAATGATTGAATAAACAGCCATTTTTTAGAATTGGTGTGGATTCCGGTTCAACCCTAGGTGCGGATTCTTAGGTTCCTTTAGAAGTGGATTTCTAAAGGCTTGTTCGTGTTTGTCCTGTATCAACTTGGTATCAGAGCAAATAATCTTATTTTATTTTTATTTATTTATTTTTTGTCTTTTACTCTATCATATAGTAAAACAAAAACGTCAATTTTTTTATTTTCTTTATTTTTTTCGCTGATGTTTATTGTAAAAAAGAAAGAGAGAGCATCATTGCAATTTTTTCTTCTTTACGTCTTTTTTGCTTCTAAAAGAAAGAAAGAAAGAGAAAGAGGGAAACCCTAATCAGCATCCAACATTGCGCACGAACCCTAGCGCCACATCCAACATAGCATGCACATAAACCCTAGCCATCCCACCGCTGACATCATCCACCACGGCCCTGGCGATTCCCACCTCCGGCGAACCCAGTGCCATCATTAGCGACCCCCATAGCTATTGTCGGCTTCAAGCGCACCACCAACTGACCTTCGTCGAGGTCGGGGACTCCCAAGTCTCGACCCCCAGGTCTCGTTGACCCATGTCGACCATTCTATCCTCGACGTCGACCACCATCGGCCACTCCACCATCACTGTAGACAGTTCGACCATCAAAATCGGCCACAGACTCCAGATCTAGTTGGCCAGCCACCATCGGCCACTCCGGACTTCGCTGGCCTTCTTCCTCAGCAAACCCCTAGCTATCGTCGGCTCCTGAAGCACCATTTGATCCACACCTTAACCGACTTCAATCGAAGTCGTTGACTCGCAAACCCGAACCCAGACCCACCAGATTCCCATTTTGGAAAAAGGTAAAATTTTTCTATTAGCCAAATTGCATTTAATAATTATATTCTTTAGAGAATTCATAAATTTTGCTAAAGGTCTATTTTATATTTTCATTAATCATTTTTTCCTTGAATCATTATGAGCCATCGTGATCCATATCTTCTCTCACCATAGATGCGCGAGATCCTATTGTCACGATCATACTATGATACAAACATGAAATCATCATCTTGAGGGATCTCAGAATAGGTATCCAAATCATTTCGCTCATGATAGATATCCTATTCAATCTACTCACCTTACTCGTCCTGTTTCATCTAGATACTTGAGGCCTCTTTCAATTGTTGTTTCCGACCAAGTTACCAGTGATTTTTATACAATTGCATATTGTGGAGAGAAAAAAGGTAAAATTGCCATTGATGAAAGTTTTCCTATCAATATCGTTTCTGATTCTTACATTCAAAAAGAAAAACGTGTGGTTGAGCCGCATCCTCAGCCTTACGAGGTAACATGTGATAATAAGCAAAACAATTTAGTTTCAACGAGATGTTTAGTGACAATCAATATGGGTAATTTATACGTGGGCAATATTTATTGTGATATGCTTCCATTATACGGTGGCGTTGTACTTCTTGGTCGTCCTTGGATGTGTGAAGTGAGCGCCACTAAACGACCCGAAAATTGTTACCGGATTTGGCATAATGATAAACCTATCTTGCTTCAACCTCTACCACCCAAAGCCAAAGAATCTGACCTGTTACCTTCATTCGATTCTTCGGTGTCCATATATTCCAATTCAGCCTCAGTTGACCAGAAACAAGACTTTTGTCACACAAAAGGTTTAATTGATCAAGATGTTCCTATTTGTCCATTTGTAAATATAATTGACCTACCAAGCATTACTAATGTGTCAACAACTTATCATAAAGTGACATCAAATGATCTACTTGAGCATTTACCTGTTGAGAGCTATGTTGAGTTGAATGGTACATCTCTTGATCCTACCCTTACATTAGTCACCAGTAGTTTATCACTAAATGAGTCACATTCCATTGTCACCTCACTTATCCTCATTTCTTCTCTTTCTTTGCTTGCCCATAAATTGGACTTTCATGTAAATTTATTTAAATTCTCATTGAATATGGGTTTTAATGCTTCTTTTCTTTCGGAGAGTTTAATTTCTTTTCAAGACACATTACAAATGCTTCATTTTTGGAAGTTCATCAATTTCTAGTACCTTAGCACAGTTCAAACTTGTCGAAGTCGAGTTCCTCTCAGCAGAGGATAAATGATGGGGAACGGAAATGATTTATCTAAGATTATTTGTATTTGATTCTGGAGGATATTTGAATCTTGTAAATTATAATTATTTAGATTTAAGTTTAAATTTTAATTATTTTAGAATTGTTTAGATATGATTAGTTTAAATAAGATTTAGTTAGATAGGATTAGTTTAAATAAGATTTGGTTAGATTTGTTAAATAGGACTGTTATCTTTTATTCTTATTTTCTGTATTTCAGTAGCTTATTTATAGGCCTTTAGCTGGTATTTCAAAGCACTGAATGATTGAATAAACAACTATTTCTTAGAATTGGTGTGGATTACAGTTCAATCTTAGGTGTGGATTCCTACGGCTTTTTAGGTACGAATTCTTAAAGGTTTGTTCGTGTTTGTCCTGGCATCATAAAACCCCCGGATGGGTTAAGTTTTGGAGCAACAACTCCATTAACTGGCGATCTCCAGTTTCCTCCTCTTTCCAATACATTACCTTTGCAAATATTGAGTATCATTCTTTATGTCGTTACTTTGGCTGTTTTTTATTTTTGGTAAACCTATCTTAATCTTCGTGTAAGTTGAGTATTATTTGGTTTTCAAAGCTATCTACTATGATGTTGATTTCCTCCTCAAATGTCTCTCATGATGTTGATTTCACATAAGTTCTATGTGATTCAACTTTTCTCTGTTCTAAGATTTCAATTCATATTTGTTGATTTAAAGCAGTAGCCATATATTGTGCTTTGCTTGGGAGCTCAATATCCCATTTGCCTACATTTTTGTGATAGTATAGACTATGGAGAAGGATGCTTGTTTTGGCCAACACTTGATTTGGATTTTAATAAATTAGTTTATTTTTCTATAAAGAAAAAAAAAATCTATTGTATCAATAAGGAGATGTTATATGCTGTCCCCTGGTAAAGGAATTGTTAAAAATTTAGGAGTGGGTATATAGCATTGAGAGGGGCTATGGTTATTGTTCTTTTCTCAGCTATAAGGGCTTGAGTCTTGCTGATTAGGAACTCATAGCAGCATAACCAAGATATATTTAACAAGGAAACCACACTAGATCAAATACAAAATATAAAGAGACGCAATCTTCATGGAGTGGTGACATGTTTTACAGTTTTACCCAAATATTCTTCTTTAATTTTCTATTAAAGGTGGAAAAATTATCCAGAACAGCCAAAGCACTGCCAGACCGATATTGAGTTATATAAAACCCTCTTCCCTGTATGTTAATTATGCTTTTTTCACAATTAGCTTTAACAATAATTTTTTTGCTTTTGTTCCAGGGCCAAAGGCTTAGTTAATTGATGATTTGTGGGTTCATATAAGCTATTTGTTACCCACTTTTGTCATTCTATTTTCTTTAAAAAATAAAAAATAATAAAAAGGACATGTGGTCTGCTTGTAAAACAACAAAGGATAAATATATGCTTTCCTTTATTGAGGTCTTGTTTTGAGAATGAGAAGAGATTGACGACATAGTTAAAGAATAGTGGAATAGATGGGGATGAATTGTGCAGAAAATGTGGTTCAACTGTTTTTTAATTTTGTTTTCGATCTGGAGAATATTGTTTGGTTTGAGCAGGAGTGGAAACACTTACGTCTTTTATGTTGCTGGGTAAGGTTTCATGGAGATTTTGGGAGGAGGGACTGATCTTTTATTCTATTTGCTTGTCTCAGGTGAATGGTTTCTGGTTCAAGAGTGGAGTTTGGTAGAATTTATGAATTGCAGGTTATGCAGTTGTTTCCAAGTATTGCTCTGTTTTTTGTATGTTTGGAGTTTTCTCTCTTAAGCTTGGTTGTCTCTCTTCTGTATTTTGTGCTTGGTTGGTAGCTTGCTAACCACTTTGTTTTGCATGTTTGAAGCATCTCCCTGAAGATAACTATGCTATATCTTCATTGATGCCTATTCATGTATTCTATGTTTCATCCTATCTACAATAAAATTTTCTTGTATAATAAAAATGGGAGAATGAGAAGTTTATTGATACAAATTTTCTATTGTTAGCCTTATACCAAGACAAATTCATTTGAGTTCAGATCTTAAGCTGACAAAGAATTCCTAAAAAGATGGAGCATTGGGGAGTAATTGCTCGATCCCTTTTAACTTGAACTTTAGTTACACACTATGAAGCAAAGTCTCATATCGCCCAAATACAAAAGTAATGTGTAGTATATAAGCATGAGATAGGGGTATAAAAATGGCCCGAGGCCCGCCCGAAGCCCGCCACTGTTCAGGCCCGGCCCGGCCCGGCGCCGGGCTCGGACCAGCCTGGCCCGTACTGTTCATGGGCCAGGTCTAGGCCGCATCCCCCAAGCCCGCCGGGCTGGCCCGCCCCGGCCCCAAGCCTGCCCGCCCCAAAAAGAACCCCACCCCCCACCCCCGAGGCGCGCCCCCAGCCCCGGGGTGGG
>JAULJZ010009865.1:0-16513 GCA_032270985.1 Heliamphora pulchella | reverse complement strand
TAAAAAATTTTAAAAAAATAAAAAAAATTTGATCAAAAAGTAGAAAAAGTTCAAATAAGGTGAAAAAAAACTATTTTAAAGCTTTATAAGGCACTTTTTTTTATTGATTTTTTTAAATTTTAGCCAAAATAGCTATGCTTTTAAATTTTTTTTTTATTATGATGAATCAAAAAGGTAAAAAGATTTAGAGTAAAAAAATTTTAAAAAGACTAAAAAAGCCACACACACACAAAAAAGGCAAAAAAGAAATTATCCCAGATAGTGCGTTGGTCAAGAAAATTATACTTTTTCCAAATTATTTTAATTAAATGAGTTTTAAAAATATAATAATTTATTTTTTTACTAAAATAAAACTAAGTAAATGATTCTCATACTGAAAATAAATACACTCACACGGTTAATTTCATTTGACAAGATTTGAACTCCTCTCATTTTATTTAGACCACTAATACCCATATAATTAGTGAAAAGCCCCTTGGCATCAAATGAATAATTAAAAAGAAAGAGTTGGAAATTAAGAGAATTTAATTATCAAAATTAAGAGTTAAAAACTTATCAAAATTAATATTTTTTATCAAAATTAAAAACTTAAAAATATAAATAAATTAATAAATTAAATTTTATGTTTTTATTTTACTTATTTTTGTATTTAGTAATTTTTTATTTTTTAATTAGAAATTTTTAAATAAGATTTTGTAATTAAACAAAAAAAAACTAAAAAAATTAAAAACATTGTTGAAACAGTGTTTTCCGTCCAAAAGTTAACGGAAGTTAATTTTTAAACCTAAGTGTTACAAAAATGAAAATATAAGAAAGTGTAGTGATATTTTAGATAATAAAAGATGTGTTAATATTATTACCTTTAAATACAAGAAGTGTAAGTGTAATTTACCCTTTTGAAAAAGAAAGACTCTAAGTCTTCAAATAGTGACAAATCATGACAACCATTGAGATCTTCTTAAAAAAGGATTTTAAAATGTTTTTTGTACTTTTATATATTTTTATATTTAGCATCAATATTGATTAATAGATCTCGATGAATAAATTATAAAAATATAAATTTTCCAATAAATAAATACATAAATAATAAAACTTAATATGTTTTAGATCGGTGATATGCTTTGAACCTTTAGCATTACCGTTTTTTATATATTTTTATGATCGAAACTATTTTATGCCTTATTTAAGACGTAGATTATTTGTGCAAGAAATTAAATTAATTGGACATTAATAGTTTTGTGAGTAGATCACATTTATTGAAATAAAAATAAATGGTAATATAATTTTATAAAAAAACAGTGATAAATAAATATAATTAGATCATATAGTTACAAATATTCAATTAATTTGATTTTTTACGTGGGTAATAAAATTAATAAATACTACAAAATTAACGATTTTTATTATAAAAATATTTTGAAAAAGCACAATATATATATAAAATTTAAGTGTAAGAATATTTGAATTATGACTACATGTGAATATTTGAATTGTTTGCGCGTGAAGACTGCTGAAAATTTGTTTCGGTGAAAAACATTCGGTTGGTTTCGGTAGGATTAGCTTTTCCCTTTTGGAAAAGAAAGACTCTCTCAGTCTTCAAATAGTGACAAGTGACAACCATTGACGTCTTCCTTTGATTCCCCAAGTCTAAGTCTTCCATTACTTAATACATTTTGGCATTTTTTGGGCAAAACTTGTATTTAAAAAATTGGCCATTCCGCCCATTAGCCCATTCCATGTTTATACTCATCCTGGTCGTAAAAATGGCCGCAAGCAAAAGGATTTTTCAAATTCTCGTGTTCGTTTATGTGCTTTTACTATTCTTGAATCTCACTATTGGCTGCATAGATACAGAGAGAGAGGCTCTCCTCCAGTTTAAAGCAGCTCTCATTGATGATCATGGCCGCCTCTCTTCTTGGGGTAGCGAAGAACACAACAACAATTGCTGCAATTGGAATGGCGTCCGATGTGACAATAACCTTACCGGTCACGTAACCGCGCTCGATCTTCCGGCACCGTATTCTCTCGACGTCGGTAACAATTCATTAAAAGGCACAATTTCTGAAACCCTCTTCTCTAATCTCTCTCGTCTGTCGAGGCTGGACTTCTCTTTTAATTCCCTACTGACTTTTAACATTAGTTCTGATTGGGTCCCTCCATTCAAGCTTGGTTTCATAAGGTTGCGGAATTGCACGTTGGGACCTCATTTCCCAAAATGGCTTCGAAATCAAAATCAATTAGATTATATTGATATCTCTTCTGCTGGAATTTCAGAAAATGTTCCTAGTTGGTTCTGGGATAATATACCAAAATTGGGATTGGTTAGTCTAAATCTCTCTCATAACCAGATCACTGGCTCGTTGCCTGATCTATCATTGAAGTTTTCCTGCATGTTTTGTGGTATAGATCTAAGTTCTAATCATTTCGATGGTCCAATACCCCCAGTTCCTCCTAGTGTTTGGTTTTTGAATCTTTCCAAAAATAAGTTCTCAGGCTCGGTCTCGGTTTCTTTCCTATGTGCAATTAATGGTCCGATGTTACATTATCTTGACTTGTCAAATAACCTACTATCAGGGGAGCTTCCAGACTGTTGGGCGCAGCTCCCATCACTATCCATTATTAGTTTGGCATACAACAATTTGTCCGGGAAAGTTCCTAGCTCAATGGGCTCTCTACAATATCTTGAAGCTTTGCAATTGCGCAGCAATAACTTCTCTGGGAAATTGCCTCCTTCTCTACAGGGATGCACACAGTTAAAGATTATTGACCTCGGAGGAAATAGTTTCACGGGAGAAGTACCATCATGGATTGGGAAAAACCTAACAAGCTTAATTGTTCTTAGTCTACGCTCCAATGAGTTCAATGGAAGCATACCTCAACTCATATGTAATCTTAGCCATATTCAAATCTTAGACCTCTCTCAAAATGATTTATCGGGAAGCATACCACCTTGTTTTGAAAGTTTAACTGCTTTGGTTCAAAGTAATAGTTTGGCTACAAAAATTGTTTTCAACTACTTTAATATGGCTGTAATTGATCCTCTTTTCTATGAGAATGTCGACTATATTGGCAATGCACTAGTGCAATGGAAAGGACAAGAGGTGGAATACGCAAATACTCTAGGACTACTAAAAACCATTGATCTTTCAAGGAATAAATTAGTTGGAAATATTCCCAGACAAGTTGGGAGTCTTGTAGGGTTGGTTTCCTTGAACCTATCGAGAAATTATTTGAGTGGAGAAATCATTGAAGAGATTGGTCAGATGAAAATGTTGGATTCTCTTGACTTGTCAATGAATAGGCTTTCTGGAAAAATTCCAACAAGCCTCGCTAATCTAACTCTTCTTGGCAAGTTGGACTTGTCAAATAACAATTTGTCAGGAAAAATCCCATCAGGCACACAATTGCAAAGCTTTGAGGTAGCTTATTCTGGGAATCCTGAACTTTGTGGGCTTCCACTTCCAAAAAAGTGCCCAGGAGAAGAAACACCTACAGAACCTTCAATTACTGGTCAAGGCAAAGATGAAATGATTCAAGATGATGAGGATGGGTGGATTAACCTTGAATTTTACATTAGCATGGGCCTTGGTTTCACCCTTGGATTTTTGGGAGTCTTTGGCACTATGATTCTTAACAGTAAGTGTAAACATGCCTATTTCAAGTTCTTGAACCACATAAATGATTGGATCCATGTGACGACAGCCTTGATCATGGCTAAATTACAAAAGAAGCTTTGTAGCTAATCAGTAAGTATCTTTTGCAATTTTGTTACTTCCCGTTTCATTTTTGTACTAATAATTGTTAATCGGTTAAACTACTTGTTCAAATCCTCACAAACACCGTTGCTTGTGGCTCTTTGGTCCTAAAATATCGGTATGGTAATTTCTACTGCCACTCGGCCCACCACAATTTCTGACCAAACACTGCCTTGATATCTATAATCTATTTAGTTGTCATTAGTAATCAAAATGATCCAAAAATTAATTTTTTATTCAAATGTCTAACTTGTAGTCCTATGTATTTTTATACTTTTTTTGTGTGCAGAAGTCATCCACTCTTACAACAATGGCTGAGTAATATTTAGTTTGTTTCAATTTATCATCACATTATTTAATTTGGTGTTTTATTCTTGTTGTCTTTCCTAAGGAAGGAGCTGTGCTTGAGACATCAACAGTGAGTTCATGGCAGTGGAAGTGAATCTTTTGCTACTATTGTTCCTGAATGATATAATCATTTCATAAATATTGCTTTTGTTATTATTATGGAATTTTGTGCGTTTGCAATGACTGCAATCTTCTCTCTTGTATAATCCATAGTTTGGCTAGTTGTGGCACGTTGGGAGTCATATATATATCAAGTTTGACAATCTCAAGGCTCTTTGTCTTCAAATTATATATATATATATATATATAATTGACTATGATTACTTGTGCCCTGGCCTATTTCCTAAAATGAAAAATAGTTTTTTTGGGAGTGTGATTGGTCTACTTTTATGAGAAGAAAATGCATGCTGTTTATTTTTTCTAGGGTAAATGTGCCCTTAACTAAGCGTAAATCATGTGTGTGATAGTTATAAATTTTTAATAGAGTTCAACTGATTTCTGTAGAAAATGGAAATTGTCTTACTTCATATAGATAAATTTATCGAAAGATGATCTGTATCCAGTTAATAGGGAGAAAATTTAATTATTCTTGTAATTTTTTTTTTTTTTGATAGGAAAGATTCTTGATTGAGCTAGCTTAAGAATTTAAAAATTAATGTGAGAAATTAGTTGTACATTTCCTTCCAAACATCTACATGATTGGCTATGAAAAATCTGTAGTACCATCAAGGTTCTGAAACATTGCATTTGAATGTATGTTCTTAAATATTCAAGAAACGGGTTTAGTTGAACATGTTGGAAAGAATCAAAGAATTCAAGGGTGTGCATTGATAACCATTATTTTGAAATATTTGGAGTGCAATTGAATATGGGTTATTGGCAAGCTTATAAAGCAACATGGACATAGACATGCGATGAGACACAGACATGTCAATACATGGATTTTCAAAAAATAATAATAATAAATATCTTGATTGTTTTTATGTTTTGGTTATTTTTTATTCTGCACGTGCTTTTCACTAGGTATTTGTTTGGTGTCTGCTTTACAGTTAGGAGGAATACAATTCAATTGCCTACGTGTTATAGGTCGTCTCGTTTTGGTTTTTATTTTGATACAAAATTGTCAGAAAGGGAGATTGTTAGGTTTTTACAGTTTTAATGATATTTGGCAACTAAAAATTTCTTAAACCTCAAGAAAAGTGAGTGTAATTTATCTAAATTTAAACGAAAAATTAGCAAAAAGACAGGCATGGACTTTGACAACATACACGTTGTCACTGCCATATGTTCTTTCCATCTATTTATTAAAATTAACATTAAAAGATGTGTAAATCAAGATCATATAGATGACCATTTATCACATCCAGTCCAAGTCTCCCCTTTAATTAATCAATAGTGAGCAAATCATTGGAAATATTATGGAAATTGCGTTAAAATGAATGCTGTGATTATAAAGTTTTGGAGCTTCCAATTATTTATTAACTCCCGTGGGAGATTGGTACACAATGTGTTTGTTAAGATAACTTTTAATTAGTTTTTTTTATTTAAAAAACTTGTGCTAAGTTTTTTTTGATTCATGTGTAACCTTGTAAAATAATGACTTTAGGGATTTGGTATCAACAAAATAATAACTTTTTGGGTTGCAACTGGGGATAACATGGCAATTTTTAAAATGTTGTGTCAACAAAGCTTTTTGAACTTTGATGAGAGCTTGTCTCTCCCTCTTTGTGCACCTAATTTTAGTACTCTTAACTTACGAGTAAGAATGGTAACGGGACAAGGTAGGGTAGGGCGAGTTAGGGCAAAAACAGATTTGTGGTGTTTCATTTTCATCTCATATTTGATTAGGACTAAAGCAAGTTGAGAAGAGATAGGATCAGATTTTTGGTGTCCCGTCACCATTCCATATCCAATTGAGCAGGGGCATGTAGAGAAAATAAAAAAAGTGAATGGGTGAAGCAAATACGGGACCATAGTTGGTGTTGTTTTCCAACTTTAAAGGGATCAGCGATACTAATGAGAATAAATGATGAGTGAGTATAAAAGAGGCAATAATTTGAGTAATTAGAAAAAAAGATGCAAAATAAGACCAAGGTGGAAAATGATGAATGAGTGTAATTTTTTTTGGCAAGATTGGTGAAAAATCTTTTAAATAATTTTGTCATTGGAGAAGTACACTACTGAGTTTTTAATGCATAAGGTCCTTCATGTTTAAATTTGTTAGATGTGAGGTTTTTAAACTTTTTAAGACATTTTTACCTTAGCATTTTACAAGCACCAAATGGTAGTGATGGAATGAATTAATAAAAGAAGATCACTAGGTGGCTCATGCCTTTTTGAGTCCCAAGGCAAAATTCTTAGTAAGACTTATTTTTTATATTAGATATTTATTTTATTTAATATTCATGCCTTTTTAATTCTTTCAAAGTGCTCCCATAGAAATTTACAAAGAACAGAAAACTTAAGAGTAATCTCCAATCATAAGAGTATTTATGTCTACTTCAATTGTTAGTATAGGGCATTTGAAAAGGAATGTGGCATATCATTTTAAATTTTAACAAAGAGTAGAAGAAAATTTTAACATAGAGAATTTTTTTCTTGAATTCATTCAAGAAAAAAATATACAAAAACCAAATTTCATATTAAATTTTAACAAAGAGTAGAAGAAAATGTCATCTTCCAAGCTGCTTTTGGTTAAAAATTTAATATTAAAGAGTCCTTTTCTAAGGGGAAAAAATGTCATTTTCTAAGCTGCTTTTGGTTAAAAATTTGTTCAGCAGTCTATCTTAATTATTTCTAGTTTGAATAACCCCTGTTTGCTATTACTTGTTTGGTATCTCACTCTAAATTGATGTATCGGCTTGCTATTCCTCAACTTGGGTGTCATTTAGATCTACCTCATGAAGTAGCACATCACTTCCCTACCTCTAAAATGGGTCATGATGGATACATTTTACTTTTACCTTTGTGGCTATTTTTGCTGCTATTTTGGCTACAAGACCACGAGTTGATGTTGCATATTGCATACATTCTTTAGCTAGACGATTGTCAAAGACACATAACTGAGCAGTATGTGTTCAAGCCAATCATATTTCATATGAAAAACTTATCTCAGGAAGCACACTTCTTTCGTGCTAAAACTGTAACATATTGGGCTACAATTTAAAAGTACTTTTAGGGTTTTAATCCAAAAAAATACAGTGATGATCAGATCTTTAAGAGCTCTTGAGTATTTAGTAGCAAGTTGTGAATAATAAAATTTAGTGAGAGAGCAACTTGAAGTAGCACTTCATGTACTATTTTTTTTTTATCCTTGATATTGATGTTAATTAGCATATGAAGGTTTTCTGGTATCCTCATAACGTGGCTAATTGATAATGTGCATAATTGTATGCCCGTGAGAAAATAGTTTTTCAAAAAGCATTGTATGAAGTAGACAGAGTACCATTGGGTCCAAGTTATCGTCAAGTATTTATTCAAAAAGCAAAGAAGCTTAATGTCGGTTTGAAAAGGCCTCGCAAAGGGATTAACACAGTTTGAGAAGTTGTTGGCCAACATGTTGCTTGGCGTTATTGTGATGTATATTACAACCTAATTTTATTAGTTCATGTATATATACGTGTATTGTATGATTTAAATACTTATAAAATAATTTCAATTGTTTTTTAGGTGTTAGTGAAGGAGAAAGATTAAGTGATGGTGGAGCAAAGCAACTAGTGATGGAGAAAGATTTATTTTGGATTGTACTTGTTAAAATTTAAATAGTTTTGAGACTTATTTTGTGCACTTCTTAGTATGTTTTGATTTGTATTTAATGAATGCGGACTTTTTAAATATTTAGATATGCGAATGAATTGATATGAATATTGTTATAAGGAGATTATAATGAGTTGATAATATTTAATATATTGTTATAGAAAATGAATGAATATTTGGATGTTAATGGATGGATAAATTCATATTTTTTATTTTTTGCATCGAAACTATTGCCATCGCTAAAACCAATATTATTTGCTAAAGACAAGTATTGTGAACACATGTTGCATTGGTATTTAGTCGTCGCAAAAGGCATGAATACATTTGCCGTGGCTCAAGGCCGTAGCAAATAAATTTGGAGTTTTACACTTGTGTTGGCAATTATATATACCCTCAACAGTATTTGCGACGGCATCCATGCGGTAAAAAAAATTAAAAATAGTATTTGAGACGGCACTTGCGTGGTTGCAAAACATGTTTTTAAATAGTATTTACGTCGGCAAATGATCGTCGCTAACATTTGCGACAGCAAAAACATATGTTTTAGGAAGTATTTGCATCGAAAAAAGAACCGTCGTTAAAAGCATAAAATGCCATCGCAAACATTTGCAACAGCTTCTTGCCGTCGCGAAAATTCTTTTGTGACTTGGACAGTTGCCTCCTCTATTTGCCCACCCAAAGCCCCTTTTTCTAGCAGTGAACAATGAGTCTAAAATGTTCTCACCTGCGTAAATGACAATTGCTTAATTTCACAATTTTCTCGAGATATAAACATAAACTGAAAAAACTTTCTTTCTCGTAGCATGGGATAGTCATTTCATTTTAGTAATTTAAGCCTATATTTGGACTAACTTTTTTTTTAGGCTTTTAGGCTTTTTGACTTTTTTGTAAAAATATAGATGTAAAAATATGTAGAAAAAATAAAAAAAAATCACATTAATCCAAATCAGTTAGCTTTTTTTTTGCTTTTAAGCTAAAAAGCTCCTCAAAAAAGCTAGTCCAAACACATGCTAAATATTGTTGTCGCTAGACATGAAAATGGTGAGCAATGCTTGCAGGAGAACAAGATTATAAGAAATGGACAAGGGATTGGGGACGAACATGGGATGGGGGCGTTTGGCAAAGCTTCTCCCACTAGGATTGGTGTACGGTGGTGGCATGAAAATCCTAGGCAAAGCAGGAGATCGGTACATGAGGGAGTTAGGTGTCAGCACAGATAAATTTATCCGAATTTGATACATAAATGTATCTGTTTTATTATTTTTCATTAATTTATTCCTTAATTTTGATATATTTGTTTGTTTTGGGATTTTTAAAAAAACATTTCATATTTTTTGAGATCTAAACTTTGGTTGCACCAATTTTGCAAAAAAATTAGTTTAGCTCTTGATTTTAAGAAGAGAAAATTATACAAGTACCCCCTTAACTATCATTGAGTACGATTTTACCCCTCAACTTTATAACAATACATTCAGGCCCCTCAACTTTTTAATTTTTATCACTTACACCCCTCCAAATGAAAGGAATTTTGTACCATTTTTAATAGTTGAGAAACCTAAATGTACGGTTATGAAGTTAAAGGAGACAACATGATACTTAGTAGTTCACAGAGTGCTTGTGTAATTTTGCCATTTTAAAAAATAGACATAGAGATAAATTTATTTGAAATTTTGTAAAAAAAGATTGTCGAGAAATTTAATTAATTTTTTATTGTTATGGTACAGATGAATTTTTTTGATTATGGGGAAATAAAATAAAATATGACATTTTTTCATTTCAAAATTAATTTTTATTTCAAAACTGAAAAAAATTAGTTTCAATATATTCATAAATTTAATAATTTTTAATGCTTAAATTCTGATTTTTTTAACTTTACTTTATTTGTATGTTTTAAAAACTAAAACAAATTCAAACACCAACTTTTCCAAAATTTCTCAATTTTAAAAATTATAATTTTATTAAGTTTTGAACACCATTACTATTTCTATAGTAAAAGATCATAAAATGAGAAATTTTACAAATTGAGAAATTTCTCTGTTCCTAGATAAATTTCTTAGTGTGCAATAGAGAAATTTCTCAATTTTTTATTATAAACTTTTATATTCAATATAAATTTTGTTTGATAGACGTAATAAGGAGGTTACAAAAATAATAATTTTATTAGAAACAGATCTATATGGTGAAAAATTATGAAATTTTAAAGTCTTCTCTTAAAAATATAACTCTCTACAAACTACTTAAGTAAGACTAAATTTATTATAATTAAATATTATATTTAAAAGTAAGAATTTATCTTTAAAAATTTTAGTAATAGAATTAGTCCTATAACAAATCTTTTAAATATGACTAATAATTAATTAACTCCAAATTTATCGGTTTGATTTTTTCTATAGAGATTTGATAGTAAATAATTTATCTTTCCTTATTTTTAAAAATAATTATAATCTATTGTGGATCTTATTTAATAGATCAAGAAAAATCAATTCAAGAAATAAAAATTTTATAAAAAAAACACTTGTAGAGAAAAAGTTATGATGTTTTAAAGTTTAAAAAAGGATAATAACTAATTTAGAGTATTTTGGTCATCAAGGCATTTAAAATGTATTATGCCATTTGTGTGACACATTGCGTTAAATGGGTTGACACTTAGTATTCTTGAATATAACGTTTTGTATCGACACCAATTGGCCTTTGGATCGACACCTACCGCCAAAACACGCTTGACAAACTCAAGTGCTTTGACACTATTGTGGTTTAGGGTTGACGCCTTTAACAGCTTTACTTGAGACGTTTCAAGAGAACAGGTTCTGTCGACACCAATGACTAATTGTGTTGACACCTCTAGTATTGGACAAGGATCCAAATTGAGTCGACACCAGTTACAACCTATATCGACACCAAGTCAAGGCCGAATGAGCACGTTGAGTCGACACTAATGCACGCATGAGTCGACACTTTAGCACCTTGGTGGGAATCAACTTATGTTAACACTAACATGCACATGAGTCGACACCAAGTGATCCTTCAGACTTCAGGTTCTAGTGTCGACACCAGAGATGAAATGAGTTGACACCTAGACACCATCCAGGAAACTTGAAGTGTGTCGACACCAAGGAAGTAATGAGTCGACACCAAGACTTCAAGTCATCCCCCAAACACTGACCCAAATGTGTCGACACCAACGAGCAAATGAGTTGACACAAAGATACCCTTCGAAAATAAACAGTTTGGGTCGACACCAAAGAAGTCAAGCGTCAACACCAAAATTTCAGTAGCCAAAGTCGGACTGCCTAGGTAAACACCAAAGTGATTAGTACCAACACCGTTTTTCCAGTAGCCAAAGTCTAACTGGCTGGGTCGACACCAAAGTAAAGGAGTGTCGACACGAAAATTCCACTAACCAAAGTTGCTTGGCTGAGTCGACACCAAAGACGATCAATGTCAACACCATATTTCCAGTAGCTAAAGTCTCTCGTCTGAGTCGACACCAACGAAGACATGAGTCGACACCATGAGCAAACAATGAAGCCTTGGGTCGACACCAACTCTGATATGAGTCAATACCAAGGTCCCAGCTAAAATACAGAAGTAATAAAAGGGTTGACACCAAATGTACCATGAGCCAACACCTCAGTGTGGGTGAGAAAATGGCAAAAGCTTTGTCAACACCAACGATGCAGTGAGTTGACACTTTTGACCGAGAACCAAGGCCAAGACCAACTTGTGTCGACACCAAGGAGTTTTGTGTTGACATTTGCGACGGATTTCAAAAAGAGCGTTGGTTCAAACGGTAACATTTTTAGGAGCATTAATTGCCTCCACCAACGGTCAACTACTTCAGTAGGCTATAAAAGGAGTAAATTTCAGAGTTTCAAACTTCTGGATTACTGTTCTATTAATTGCATTGAAAGCTATTATTTTTCTCTTAGAGCATTTACTGCTATTTACTCCTCCAGCCTAAATACTCTCACTCCATTGCTCGTTTATTATCAAGTCATTGTAATGTGTGATTGTTTGTGAATCTTTGATTCATTCTCATTTATTGTAAAGGGTGAATCACCCTTATAATTCTTTAAGAGAATGAGCTAACTTATTAAAGAAAAGCTGAAGAGAATTTAAAAAAATAGAGAGTGTTTGTATAAACTTCTTCAAGCTGTAAAGGCTTTTGAATGCGCATGTGAAACATTCTACTTTAGTGCAAATTCTCAAAGGGAGTTTTGAGGAGTGGATGTAGGCTTAAAAAAACTAAACCACTATAATTTTTGGCATCTGGTTCTATTTTTTGTCTCTTACCTCTTAAATTTCACTATTGCTCTTTTACTGCTATATTTGCTTTGTGAAATTAAAATGTTTTGCAAAAGGTTTTTAAAATTGTTATTATTGTTTTAAAATTTAATTCACCCCCCTCTTAGGTTGCCTAGGGCTAACACAAGATAAGTCACCCGAGTAACAGATGTATTGATCAAAAAGAGATAAAAAGTCTCGAACGCCCCAAGAGGCTCAGCCATCCAAATTATTTGAACAAACCGAGTTGCTCAAGTCACTCGAGTTGCCTAGGTTAAACCATTCCAATGCTAAATCATGCAATCAAATGATCAAACTGCTCAGATTATATGACTATTACTCAGACTTGGGATATTCGAGCTACTAATGAGCAGAGCTACTAAGACTCTCAATGGCTCGACCCACTATTATCTCCACTTATTGGCTAAAACAAACTAAAGGCACAAGAAACATAGCTTCTATGTAAATGTAGCCCTGACTACGAATGAAGAAATATCATAGCACAGACTATGAGGACATAGCACAAATTATGTGATTATATGGCCATGGCATAAACCATGAAGACATAGCACAAACTATGTGGGAGTAGCTCAGACTATTTAATTATATGAACATAGCACAGACTATGTGACCAAGCACTAACTATATGGCCAAAGTGACATAGCACAAACTACATGATTATCATAGATTCCATAGATAATCGAAATAATGTCTTAGAGACAATGAAGACAATGGCAGTACAGTAAATTCTGCACGGGACGTTGGAAGACATGCTGCTTGGTGGTTAAGGAAAGAATTCTGTCACACCATAGGAACCCTAGGCCCACCTACTCGAGCAACTCGAATGACCCGAAGTCCCTCAACCCGAATGGGTCAGGTATCCACTGGTTACCCACGAGTTAACCTAGTTGAGTTGGGTCGGGTATCCACTGTATCGATAACAACTATTAAAATTTATAATACAAACTTTTATTTGAGATTTTGCCAAGCAAGTTTAATTTTTATGAGCCTATCTCAAATTCACCTCGATGATCCAAACCATTTATCTTATAGAGCATATTGAAAAGATTATTGATATAAAAATTTACATTAATCAGATATGTAGAAAACTTATTTTGATAAATTATTAAACGAAAAACATGTGGAAAGATTTGAAGGAGAGAAATCTGATAATTCGGATGAAATTAAAGAATATAAGTTCTATCACAGAATAAGAAAGTTTAGAGTTAAAAGTGTAATGAAGAGAATGAAATCAGAAAAAGCCTTAGGACCAGATGGTATCCTTGTAGAAGTATGAAAATGTCTAGACGAAGTTGAAGTGTCTTATTAACAAAGTTTTTTAATAAAATTACAATTGACTAGAAAAATGCCCGAAGAGTTGAGAAAGAGTATTATAGTACCTATATATGAAAATAAATAAGATATTCAAAATTATAACAATTATAGATGTATTAAGTTGATGAGTCATACAATGAAATTATGAGAAAGAGTGATTGAATATCATCTAAGATTAATAACAATAGTGTCACAAAATCTGTCACAAAATCAATTTGATCTTATGCTTTGTAGATCAACTATGGATGCAATCCACTTACTAAGGGAATTAACACAGAAGTATAGAGAAAAGAGAGATCTTCATATGATTTTTGTAGATTTAGAAAAAACCTATGATAGAGTAACTAAAGATATCATATGGTGGGCATTGAAGAGAAAGAGAGTGACAAATGGTTACATTGATGTGATAAAAGATATGTATGATGGAGCTGCCATGACAATTAGATCACCTGCAGAAAAAATAAATGAATTCCCGATTACAGTAGAATTACACAAAGGATCGATTTTGAGTCCTTATCTCTTTGCCTTAGTTATGGATAAATTAACTAAACATATTCTTGATGAGATCACATTGTATATGTTGTTTGTTAATGATATTGTCTTAATGGATGAGACTAAGAGTGGTCAACGCTAAGTTAGAAATGTGGAGGAAAGCTTTGGAATTAAAGGGGTTTCGAGTAAGTAGGAACAAAACTGAATATATAGAATATAATTTTATCAGTAATAGAACTATTAACGGTGAAAAAGTAAATATTCAAAACTAAGAGATATCTAAAAGTGAATATTTTCGTCATCTAGGTTCGATTATTAACAAAAATGGAGATGTTGCAAATGATGTAACCTATAGAATCAAAATTGGTTGGCTCAAGTAGAAGAGTGCTTTCGAAATTTTATGTGATCAACGGATATCTATAAGATTAAAAGAAGATTTTTATAGGATAACTATAAAACCAGCGATTTTATAAGGAATATAATGTTGGACTGCTAAAAAGACCACATAAATAAGATAGAGTGTTGCGAAAATGAAAATGTTAAGGTGGATGTGTGGTAAGACTAAAAATGGCTTTAACTTGATGAAGTATGTGAACCAAATAATGTGGTAATATGCGGGTTGATGATACATTTCATGATTAATAGCAAGCTTGGAGCTTATTGAGTTAAAGTTCTAGGAGAGTAAACGGAACTTAGAATCGGTAACTTAAACCTGTTGACTTAGATTTGAAAATTTAAGTTTAAATTGTTAGCTTAAACTTAAATTGTAAGAGCTTGGGTTGAATTCCAAATTGAAGTCATCAGTTGATGAGTTGAGTGAAAAGAAGTTGGTGTTGGGGTATTTTCATATAATGGTAAAATAGAAATCCTAGGAAAATAATTAAACTAAGTATTGGATTAATAGATAATTGGAAGATCAAATCCAAAGTGAAGTTTAGGAAAACTTGGTGGAGTGTCGAAGTTTAATTGATTTACGGTCATTCAATCTGAGTATTTAAGAAAGCGTTTGGTAAGAACCTAAGTGATGATTGTAGTAAAGTTTCAAACTCTTGAAGATGTGTTAGAAAGAGGAACATTGAAATACTTGTGAAAGGCAATCAGAACGTAAAAATTTCATTGTGAATGGATTTAAGTAAAAAATTTAGACTTGAAAATGACTAAGGTATTGAATTGATGAGTTGCAATTTAATTATTTGAAATCAGGATTCTTGGGTAGGGCGGTTAGTTAGATTATATATATTTTGGGTTCAATTCTTGAACTGGAAATAAACAAGTAAGTCACAAATTCTTATTTATGGTAAAAAGGTTATTTATAAATTAAAGTTTACATTCTTATTTGATGTGAATAAATGTTTTGAGTTGATATAAGAAACCAATTAAATAATGCGTCGGAATTCTACTTAAAGCTTAATAGAACCCAACGTATAACTCTGAAACTATACCTCTGAATGTAATATTGGGATATGTGGTTGTATAATAAAATGAATGAAAATAAGATTGTTAATTTAAATTGAGAACTTGATACTTTATTTCCATCAGACTTTGAGTTGAAATTTAGATATATTAAATTCAGGCATATAATGAGTGAGTGAGTTCAAACACATGGATAAAATGGTTTAACGGAAATAAAAAGAAAATGTGTTGATGAAGTTTCCTAATTAGTTAGTTTGAGTTAAACGAATTAAATTGATTTGATTTTACAAGAAATATAGAGAAATGCTAAATTAAAAGTTTCTAAATAAAATATATGTTGGGTTAAAACTGTTATCTTTAGTTAAAATACATTGTGTAATTAATGTGTGATTGGAAAGATACAAATTGAGAAGAAGAATGGGGAATTGACGAACTGGATGGATATGTAATGATTGTGTTCATTGATAATATGGAATTGAAAAAGGAACAAAACAACAGTTTTTGAATATAAATAAGATGATATGATTGTGAATATGGAATTAGAAATATGGTTGTGAATTGGAATTGAAAATATGATTTTAAATTGAAATTAGGAATATGACATGATTGTGACATTAAATTGGGGAGATGGACTCCCAGTTGTTAATAAATGATGTTGCATTAATCGAATATGGAACCGACAGTTGTTTGATTGATATGAATGTGATTAAGTTGGGCTTGACTAGCTCCGCGGTGAAAGACCGGAAACTTACGCAAGCTGGGTACCGTGTTCCCTCGGGTTAGCCCCCGTAAAACGGACGTGATTGTGTCGTGATGAGTTATAGAGTTATCTATTCACCAATGGCTTCGCGTAGCCTATTGGGAGAATAGGGGAATTTCTATAAGCTGCACCGAACGTTGGTATCTGATGATTGTAGAGGTGAGTTATAGAGCTGTCTATTCACCAATGGCTTTGAGTAGCCTATTGGAGGAATAGGGAGAGGTTTCTATAAGCTGCATCCTACGTCGGTTCAGTATTTTGATTAATGAAAATAAAAGTGAAATTTGGATAAGGAATTTAAGAATGTGAAAGCAAGTAATGGATTTATAATGGAAAAAGGTGAATTGATAATTGGGTAATTGATTAAGAA
>JAULJZ010009854.1:0-16514 GCA_032270985.1 Heliamphora pulchella | reverse complement strand
GATCTTCTGTGTGTAAGCCGTACTCTACACACCAGATTAAATACTATACAGAATATTGGATATCCATGCATAACAAAAAAATAATAAAATAGAAAATTAATTTTATTAAAAAATAAAATTAAATACTAAAAATATGATTTTCAGTATACCAACCCTAACATCCTCGAGTTGGGGAATGATGATGAGCAATTCAATCCTCAAGCAATGATCCAATCCAAGTTAGGGTTTCAGTATTTGCGAGCAAGTTCTCGGTGCTTCGACAGGGTTTTGTCGTCGGGGTTCGTATTCTCTCGATGCTTTGGTAGAGTAGCTTTCACCAAAATTTTGTCCTGAAAACGTACCAGGGGGTACGATATTTATAGAACTGTTCAACCAATGAAATACTGACACGTTTTAGGACACGCCAGGCCATTTGGAGTTGGCAATCGCTGAGTTTAGAGTGGGCGGTCGCCACAAAAATCAAGCTTCCAAGAGTTTCTTATGGCGGTCGATACAATGAAGTTGGCGACCCCATGGTTTGATTGTAGTGGTCGCTGCCTTTGGCTAGGGTTTCCAAGGGTTTCTTGTGTAGGTCGCCACAATGAGCATAGCGATCCCAAGGTTCTAACATGGCGGTTCAAGATGATTTCAATGGTTTAAAGGGCTTGATTATTGGGTTCAAAATACTAAGCTTTGATCACTTCTCGAGGATCATACTGAAGCACTATTCCACTTGTTTTCATCATTGGATTCAACCGGATCAACCTAAGATTAGGCAAGGTCAAATTGGGATGTCTACAGATATGACGCACGTATTATTTGAGCAAAGTAAAGCGAAAACATGTGAATAAGCGATAAAATGAACAAATAAAGGTCTAAGGGTCATGCAACAATGTTTCTGCTCCTAACATGCTATGAACAGGCTGTACGAAATAAACATAAGAGACTTGAATATCATATTTAAACTACTGGACATGTAGAAAACTCACAGCCGTAGCAACAAATGTTGAGGCCATGACAAAAATAGTCACAAAACCCGCAGCCGTGACAAATATAAAGTTATCGCAAAGAATAAAATGAAAAACCTCACAGCCGTGACAAATAAAAATTGCGGCCATGATTTTTAGGAGTACAGAAAGGGTATATACATTGCACAAGGCTTAAAACAAGCTCAAATAAATATGATATACATGATAGAGATCATAACCCATTTATTCTAGGCTAGGTCTACCATCCTCCACCCTCTATACAAGCAATAACTCTAAACAAAATGTATAAGATATCAAAATGAACAACAGAATACTTAAAACACATTTTCATGTCACTAATCTCATAAAAAGCTCACGGTCGTATCAAAAAGATATGGCGGTCGTAACAAAAACGAAGAAAAAGATGCGGTCGTCATGTTTGTAGATCTACAAAATAGAGAGAAATGGGGTATATAGAATGGAGACCATGACCCATTTAGTCTAGGCCAGATCTACAATCCATTTCCATCAAGAACACGGACTATGATACAGAATATGCAAAAATAGAATAAAGAGGAGAAAGACCTTAAAGATAGAGGGATGACAGAAAGTTTTTAAAATGATTTTCATGCTTTTAGCCTTACAAGAACCTCACGGGCGTGACAACATGATGTTGCGTTCGTGAGAAACAAAGGCAGAAAAAGTATCGGCTAAGCGTACAAAGCTCATAGCCGTTACTATATGTTTAACAAAACACTTGGTCGTGACATTGAAAGGTCGCGACCGTCATGTTTTCATAACCACAGAACGTACAGATAGAAAGGTGTACAGAATGGAGACCATAACCCATTTGATTTAGGTTAGATCTACCATTTGTTACCCAACAGGAAGATAAACTAAGGCATAAAAGAAAGAAAATACTAAACAGAGCAATAAAATGATATAAAACCTTGAAATAAACAAATATCAAAGAGTTTTGAAGGTAGTTTTCATGTTTTTAGCCTTGAAAATAATGTCACAGTTGTAACAATATGATCTTGAGGCCGTAAGTAAATAAGGCATAAAAGTATTAGCCCTTAGCAAAAAGTATACAGCTGTGACTATAGGTTTAACAAAACATATAGCCGTGACATGAGAAGGTCGCGGTCGTCATGTTCCAGAATCTTAAAAAACTTTTGATGTGCTCAGTGTGCTTGTGATCGTCGAAATGAAATAAAAAAAATAACTGTAATACGAAACAAAGAGCTACGAATACACTGTTAGTAATGAAAAACTTGAAGAAACAATACTTACATTGAAATAAATGCTAAATGAGCAATAAAATAGTAGAAATCTTATCCACAACACCCTCGGGGAAGAATATGAAGGTTTATAGAAGAGTCGTGAGTTACTTAGGTTTTCTCGTGTGAATATCCACCTCGAATGGCCCCTCAGGGTGAGAATAGGCTATCCCTAAGCCAATACAAGCTCTACAAACTCCTTCAACTCAAGCAAGAACACGAACGAGGCTCGAAAAGTGTGGAATAGATGGGGAAATATTGGGTGGGGGAGTATCCCATCTGATATTTCTAAAAATTCAGATTACAAATCTCTTAAAAAGGTCTCCACCTCCCATGCAACCAATGAAAATTAAGAGAAATCAAAAATAAAAGCTTACACCCCATAATTACCCCCACTACCCTAGTTTTCTATATAAGCAAACCAAACACTACCCTTTCTCCTCCTCATTTTCGTTGATCTAGAGAAGAGAAGGACCAGATCTATATTCTCTCAAGTACTCTTCAAGTCTTGGAGAGAAAAAAGAAGAAGAAAGAAGGAGGGTTCAAGAATGAAGGTGATTGGAAACCAAATTTCCATAAAATCAAGTCCTATAGTCATCCACCATTCTTTAGGCTCTCAAACATGTAAGTAAACTTCCTAAAATCCTCTGCCATTTTCTTACAAAATACCCCTCAACCCATCTCTATAAACACCTCTAAGAATAAGAAACTAAAAATTTATCAAAAATGCATTGTAGAGCCAAAATAAGGGGTGTTCATGTTTAAATGGTTGTTGGACATGGTTGTATGTGGCTATTTTTATTTTTAATGGATTGTATAGGTTCTAGAACCTTGGTATGTATAAATATATTACATGTATTCAAAGAAAATACATTAAATTTAAATATATCATGAGCTAAGTTATCAAAACCCTAAATGGCCTAAATTTCTGGGCATATTAACTTTCTGCCACGAACTTTAAACTATCATAACTAATTGAAGAAACATGATCTAAGTATGATTTTTATGTCCAAACCTATATTTTGAAGTTCTCTTTCATACAAAATTGGTTTGAAGTGATTTCATTGGGGAGAACTCGAGATACACCATTGTTACCAAAGAGTATCAGATTCTGACCACTCTGCATTGCAGACATACAAACCATAGGTTAGAGTGCCAACCGAGCTTAGGCTAAAACATAACACTTGTAGATAACATATTTTTCATATTATCCACCACAAATGAGCCAAATATATGAAGTCTTGATAGGTCAAAACCCTTCCCAAAGTCACTATTGTTAATCAGTGGCTGACAGAGCTCTCTGTCACATAATTTTATAGGACCAAAAACCTATGTTTTTAATGACTAAATCCAAAAATGGTTTTTATGAAAAATGTAGCTAACATACTAAACTAGAAACTGCCCACAAATTAGCCCAAAATACCCTCGGATGGTCCCCCAAAGGTCTTGTTCATTCTCTGTTGACAACATGTTATGCTGAGCCTTTTAATGCTAACTGAACTAATTTTATAAAATGGCCAAAATCATCAACTTGTTCCAAACAACTAGCCTTAGCACAGAAAATGAAACTTGTATGAGACTCTTTGAAATAAAACATATTCAAAAATTAGACCCATATCCCTTGAATTGATTCTCTAAAATCGAGGCCAATAGAGGCCCAAATTTTGTACTTTTCTCTATAAAGTGCTGAATGATTTTATTAACAATGATATAAATGACCTAGTTACCCTAGGATTTGACCTTAGTGTTAAAGATGAAAGTTGTAAAAAATATTTTTATCTAATTGATGTCCAAAAATCAAAACTTAACTCCTTGCCTAGATGCCCCAAAACATTGTTATGATTTTTTAATTTAACACTTGAACATTTACCTAAGTTTGGTTAAGTGTATAAGTGGCATGTCACATTATGGGACTTAAAGATATGAACTATAAATGAATTATGTTAGATGATTGGTGTATGAAAATGAGTAATTGATGAATAGAATCCATGCCGCTAGGTTGAATCTATGTCTCGTGAATTATCGCTTGTGCTTTACATACTTGTACTCCATGCTCATAAGTTTACAATTTTATGTAAAGCATACATATGTCATTTTAGCCCACGTCATGATCAATTTATACATGTGAATCATAAGTAGCAGTTACATTTGTCATATCACGTTATCATTGGGTTGGGTCTTGCGGGGTTCACCGTTTTGTTTTGTGAAAAGAATTAAAATTGAATCTTAGGATTGGTACAGTAATTGATGAAATTGGAATATTGTGATATTGGCTAAATGCCCTGATTGAAATATTGTGATATTAGCTATATGTCCTGATTTGTTTTGGGATGATTTTGCCCAAAGTGCTAAATGCACCTTATTATTTATGATGTATATTTTTTGTGAAGGCGGTTCGGGTGGCGTAATAATAGGAGTTAGATTTTGCGATCCCGCTTTTGACCTTAACCTGAGATTCAATAGGCTGAGTGTTGACTTGCCCACGCCTTTACCGTCAATGATGACCTCGCTGGACACTTAGTCCGCTACGTAGTCATCTCACGGCGTAAGGAACACTCTTTGTCGATCAGTAGACTTGGTCAGCGTGATTGGGATCATGGGGTTTAGGATGGTTCATCTCGGTTTGGGAGAATCTAGAATAACTTAAGTTATATTGGATTAGAAAATAAAATTGGTTGCATCGCATTCATTTACATCACGCACCTATATACTTGTTCTTATATATGTTTGTCTTGCCGTAATTGTGAAATTTATCTGTCTCCTTGACTATAAATTGTATTGGTTGTTATATGATATATGTTATAAAATATTTTATTGTGAGTTTAGTTAGAAGGTTTAGGGAGTATGCTTTTGAGTTTTGGCTCATGACATTCGTGCCACAGGTAAGAAGAAAGAGCTTTTTGAAGAAATCGAACTCGAAGGAGAATGAGGTTTTGAAGAACAAAATGAGTAGCAGGAGCCAGCCGACCCCGACAACGCTAGTGGAAGGATTTAAAGTTCATCTTTTTACACTTTTGTTCAATTTCCACGGGCATATTGTAATTTTTGATTAAATATTTTGTGAAACTGTAATCGCTATGTATTTTGAACGTTTCAGAACTTTTAATAATGTAATACTTAATATATGTAACTATGAATGAATTGTTAGAATATTTCCTTAATTATACTTATGTATGTCCTGACATGCCCGAAGGATGAGGTGTCACAACGCCTGAAACACCCTTCCACTTGAGCCAACCAACTTTGATTTGATGGGTTATATAATTTGCAATCTCTCCATCTCATTAATAATCGAACCTAAATAACAAAAATATTCACTATTAGGCATGTCTTAATTTTGATCTTTACATCTTCACTATTAATATTCATATTACTGTTGCAATTATATTCTATATATTCAGTTTTATTGTTACTTATTCAAAATCCATTTGACTCCAAAGTTTCTCTCCACATTTCTAATTTAGCGTGTTAATTCCACTCTTAATCTCATCCTCGAAGACAATATCTTCGCTGAATAACATACATCATAGAACATAATTCATATATCACCTAAAGTAACTAAATTACATTTAGTTCCTTTCACATATCACGGGTCAAAAAAAGTAATTAACACGCTACAATAACCACTAATCCCATGGAAATTAAGAGGCTACATCAACATTTTTTCTCCATAGCAACTAGTCGGAAAAATGAAGTGAACATTTGTAAAACATTTAGTGCCTAAGGTATAGATCCTAAACAATTAGAGGAAGAAACAAAACCCAAATCACTAGCAGCTTAAGGTTAAAGACATTAGAAGTCTTTACTTGTGAATATTAAGAAAATAAAGAAAAACGCCAATTCAAGCATTGAACAAAGAGCTAGAAAAACGCCAATTACCTCATCACTTGCATAGTGTCCCATTCTTTTATCTAAATATCTATTTAGAAAATCAACCTTCATCTATTATCTCTTTGAATAAAGTGCTCTTAATGAGTATTATTTATTATTTTTTTTGGTAATTATTAATGAGTATTGTTGTTAAGGGGGAAATTCACCCTTCAATCTTTTCGTTTCGATTGTTTAAGTAACAGTTAGTTGTGTGCTGCTATTGGGTGGCTTTCAGTAATGCAAACTATGCTAATATTGTTGGTCCAACTATGTTAATGTTGATTGTCGCATTATGTTCTTATTTATATTATGTGAACTTGGTCCAACTTCATTTTAACATTGAATTTGCATTATTTTGTTCTACCATTATTGTTTGGACAGGGATGCTATCAAATTCACAATTGGGCTTCCTTTTGCACGACAAGAAGTCATTCGCTTTGATAATTCGTAAACTTCAACTATAGGGATAGAAGCTCTTCTTAAGTCTTTATTTTAATCAGTTGATGTATCTTGGTTTTCCTAAAACTTAGATCTTCTCTCATTTTAAATTTGTTAAATGTATTAGGAGAGATATTTAAGGCATACATGCTGAATTGGTTGACCCTTATAAAGGTTCTTCAATTATATTGCGTGGGTAAGTGTCTTTGGTCCGGGTCATTCGCTAGCCTATGATGGCATCTTATTTTACAGTTCACTTTTTTGCCATCTATATTATCTTCTATTTTTAGTTCAATCAATTCATCCACACATTTTAAACAATATCCGTTCTACTCATCAAAAGTTTGCTCTCATTGTCGTTAGCGTGTTTGAAGTGCCTGTTGGCACGGGTCATACTCTAGTCTTATTATAATTTGCTGTATCTTATAATAGTTTTAGAAGCAAACATGTTTTGGCCATTTGTGGACTCTCGCATCAATTGCTTTGACATTCATAAAAGACATCACAAGTTTGAAAAAAACAACTACTTGCGCAAACCACTAGTCATAATGCCAGGTAAGTATTGTATGTTATTTGTAGTGATCAAACAAGTTCTCAAAGAAAACCATGACAACAAGTGAAAATGTTTGCATATGACATGAAGTGCCGAAAGAACATGTGCAATACTATATTGCGCCTACATGGGCAACCTTTGTCGTAATGTAGGTGAAGTGATTAATCAATAACTTGGTCATCAGGGCCTTCTGGCAGGTCCTACCGTCCGACTGGTCAATTACTCATACCATCGCGACTTGACACATGACTACGTCATCCATGCAACCCTGCCTATAATCGTATTTGATAGCTCATCTGGGCCACTTCTTATTGCCATATTTACTGTTATATCCTTAAGCTTCAATGATCTATTAATTTTCTCATATATTCATCATAGACTGTGTCACGCATGGGAAAAGGCTTTCCTGCAACAGACACTACTCTATGTTTAATAACCTCTACTTAGATCGGGTAATCATTCAAATTAAGAACAAATATTGTGTCTTTTTTCTTTCCCTAGAATGAATTAAAGCCACAAGGATCTATCCATTTAATTGTTCGAGCCAACTTTTAAATGAATTTATTTTGTTCCGTTTCAAGAATTCAAACAAAGTTAATTTTTGTACCAATCTCGTAAAATGAAATATTCTCAGAATTCTCCATTGAATTAGTATAATTTTTCTCATTTCGCAGTCAACTATATGGACAATGTTTTCTAATATGAACCTCATTTGTTACGAATATGATTCATGATTTCCTTCGTTTGATGTGTAGGACTTGCGATGGCTGCAGAGGTGCCTACTCGAGCGAGAGCTTTATTGGACATACCACACTAAGCATCTGACTTGTGGGATTTAGAGGTTAGTATTTGCATATGGTTCATTGCCCTAGTCCTGCTCCCTTAATATTTCTCATGCAGTTTTAATATGTGTACTTTATATATCAGGACACATCATCATTAACATGCCGGAGAGGTGATAGTGGATTATAGGACCTGCCTATAGATCCCTGCGTACTACATGCTATGTTGCAGGCTAGCTTCTACGGCGTCAGCCGGATTGGGTTCATTCGGCTTGATCATAGCCTTATCACTACATTGGTCGGGCGGTGGAGACAGGAGACGCACACGTTCCACATGCCTGTCGGAGAGTGTACGGTCACATTGCAAGATGTCTCCGTACTGTTTGGGCTCCGCGTTGATGGTGCATTTATCATCAATCATGACCGGTCGCATTCCCTTGCCGAGTGGCGGCAGCTTTGCTTCAAGTTGTTTAGGGTCGCTCCTGCCGAGGAGGACTTGCGCTCTCACCGAGTCCAAGTCTCTTGGTTTCAGGAGCACTTCACGGGACCCATTGCCCCCGACGCCGACGCAGGGGTGATTTCCCAGCGGGCACGAGCTTATATTCTGTGGCTTATCGGGGGCTTTCTCATGCCCGATAAGTCGCAGAATCTAATTAAGCTCATGTACCTACCACTCCTGCATGACCTGGGTGAGGTGCACAGGTATGCCTGGGGTGCAGTCGTGCTTACATATCTCTACCGTCAGCTGTACCAGGCTACTAAGCCTAATGCCTGAGACGTTGCTATCCCACTTGTGCTACTATAGGTATGTCGTTATTTGTCTAATTACCGTCATGCTACGTACTTCATTACAGTAAACCTCTCTTAGTAGCTAATGGATTTTCTTACTCTTATAGATATGGGCTTGGGAGAGATTCCCTCACATTGCCCCCACCGCAGAGTTGATGTTGGACCTGGTCAAACACCTATCCAGCAAGAAGATGAGATTCTACCTATCGGGCCATGGGGTAGCCAGTGGCGTGTTAGCTTTGCGTTGGACCAAGTCCCGGTGCATGTTGTCACCGTCTACCGCGACCAGTTTAACCGTCTTACTACAGATGAGGTGAGCCTTATGTTCCAGTACTTAAACAATTTATCTATTCAAACTAAAATTTTGACTTGTATCATGTTCATTACTAACAGTTTTCTCATTGTTCTCAAGTCACCTGGATGCCATATGGAGCCCCTAATCAGGTCTTCACGTCGCTTCCCTAGTACTCCCGGCTGGGCAGTCAGATTTGGATGATGCAGTCTCCACTTATTTGCTGTGATGTGGTCAAGTAACATCATCTCCCAGATCGCGTTCTCTGGCAGTTTAGGCACCTACAGACCATCCCACGAGACCTGAATATGGATCGCGACCTTCATGCGTACACCGACGTGGCCAGACAGACACTGAATGGACACGGCTACACGAGCAGTGGGTCAATGCATAGGGTTTGCGTAGGGCTCAAGTTGTTGTCACCCCCCGGAGGTTGGTGCCGATGGGATACCATGAGCCATATATGATGTGGTACCGTCAGGTCTCACATCTGTTTGTGAGTAATCTGAGTCACCGCAATGCACCTGGATACCTAAGAACGGGGGGGTTCTAGAGGAGTTGGTAAACACTATAATTTCATTTCTCGCAATCTGTTCGTTTTATACACTGTCATTACTGTTATGATTAATGTCTTATTCGTCATTTGCAAATACGGTGTGTTGCAGACACGTACCATCAAGCAAACATATGGATGCGGACCCACACCATATGTGACCTAACATACGAGGCGATGGCGAGTATGCATGCGCGGGTATACACATCACTTATGGCAGTGAGTCCCAGTACTTCATCACAACCGCCGGATAATGCTCATTCCATGGACCTGCGAGCCACACCCGTTACTCATTGGGCCTCATTCACACCGACTGGTGTCAGGCAACTATAGTTCTCCTCTCCTACCCAGGGCCCTTCTTCCAGCATTTTCTCCAGCTCCGCACTGCCTAGCCTCGACCGCAACTTTCTAGAGATGATGCAGGGAGTCACACGGGCTGAGGTGCCCAGTGTCCGCCTTTGCTAGCTTGTGGTTGTGGTAGAAGATGTGGGTATGGCAGGGCTAGAGCCAGAGATCAAGGCATTGAGGTACCGATTCAGACTACACCAGGTCCCAGCCAGATAGCCCAGGAGTCCCAGCTCACACAGGTAACCACACGGGACCCTGTCCACATGCCCGGTACGGATCAAGAGACCACATCCCAACAGCCGGATGCTGGCGTACATTCCTCCGAGTAGCCCAGTCCACCAGGTCGGTGACCGATCACTGACCGAATATCCCAGGTCTTTCAGCGTCGAAGTAGGAGGCCTCTGGCACTTCTGCGTAGATGCGAGACTTAGTCTCCAGTCTTTTACTACACGCCATCCTACGGTGGCCGCGATGTGGCCACCCATGTACAGTTATTTATTATACTCCATATTTTTTGTAGTATGTATCTTTTTCATAACAGTTGAATCAATGAATGGTTCACAAAATAAATAGACACACTTGTACTGTACATATCTAGAATGCCGAACCTGTTCACATATCTCCTATATGTGCTCCATGTTCGTAATCTTTAATTGTAACTCATTAAGCTCCTTGTCAATTGGTCTAATTGATGATTCTAGCTTATCAACCACTTCATGTGATAGGACTCTAACAGGTTCCTAATACCCTTTTGGAGGTTATCCACCTAATTTCCATTCAACCTTACTTTTATTCTTAAACTACGTAAGTATACTAGAATCATCACCTATTTGTTTCTAGTATATTTACGTAGTTTGAAAATATTGCACACTTGGATGCAAATCTTAGATAGATGACCTCTTAAAGGGAATTAGGATGTAGCTGGAGTCATATCACATGAAGTGGTTGATGCGCTGGGATCATCAACCAGACCCATTGACAAGGAGATTAATGAGTTACAAATGAGGATTAAAAACATGGAACGCATAAGGGAGATATGTGTACAGGTCTGGCATTCTAAATATGTACAGTACATGTGTGCCTATTCATTTTGGGAACCATTCATTGATTCAACTGATCAAACGTGTCGTGTTATTAGTCTTTTGTACAAATGAACACCTAATATTAGCCTGGATGCATGTACATTGCTCTCATTACTAGACATGAGGTGTTATTATTCTTTTGGCTGAATGGTTCTTTCACTTTTAGTCGTATAGTTGTTGTTGTGATCCATGCAGAGCTTGTGTATGAATGAACACCTGATATCCACCTTGAGATATGTACATTGTTATCATTATTACATGTATGATGCTATTATTCCTTTGTTTCAATGGTTCTTTTACTGGTAGTTGTTCTTAGGATCCAGGCAGAGCATGTGTTACAATATTATATGGGCAGGGATTTGAGACTCTGGACGGAGCATGTGCGAGATACCAGAAGAATAATATAGATGCGACATTAGAATGCATTCTGCTTGAAGGATTATGAGTCTGTTTTAGGTGGTAAGAAACCTATTCATATTATCTCTTTGTATGGACGCCTCAAATGTGACCTATTCTCACTTATTGTCTCTTTCATTCTTTGTAGGGGGAGGTTGGCTTATTTGCAGGTATACTATCTTCAAGTGTATGCTCATTTTTCTTTCTTTCAAGAGTAATCTTCACATTTTTGTATCGTTACTAGAAGTGCACTTGGTTGTACAAGTGACATGGCTTCTCACTCGAGGTGTTTGATGGGAATACTAGTAATGATAATCGTAAATCTGTCTCCTTAGCCATCACTGTGATCGATTATGGATAGGTCAGGCATTTAGTCTTATGCTGGTGTGCATGGATTAACTTTCCAATGTTATTAAATAATTCATTAAGTACAAGGTATATTTAAATGGCATTGCCCAGGATGAGCACCTGATGAATCATATTAGGAAGAACAACCTTTTTAAACCAATTATACAGACGTTTGTTTGCAATGGGAATCATTATAATCGGCTGATCTCTGTCACGTTGGAACTTATTCAGTACACCCAGACGGTGAACTTCTCACGTACTCATATATTCACTTGCTAAATATGTATGTCAGCAGATGAAAGTGTTGATGAGTCTGTTTCATGTAGAAGAACTTGAATGTACTACTCAAGTATTTAGTTGATTCAGTCTCGAAACAATTGGTTAAATTTGAGAATCTCACTGTCATTCATTTTTTAAAAATTAAATATTACCTTGTATTCTCCAATTCTTGTCTTGTTTGTCATTCTTACTCTGGTTCCTATATATATTTGCTTGAGATCATCACTTGCAGTCTGCCATTGGAAAGCTCTAGAATGAAAAGCTCCATTAATGTGTGGGATAGTAGAAAACGAATATAGAATGTGCCCTGGAGAAAGATGAGGAGGACTACTTCAATGAAGACACTTTTTTTTACTGTTATGTAGTCCTCATCTTCACCTAGTACATGTTAGTCAATGGCCACTGAATGCAGATGCTTAATTAGTGATGAAGAAGATTATGCTTCTACATCCGTGTCACATTCACCTAACATGCAACCTCAACCTATTTTAACAAATGGGTCTGTTACAAGCTACTGTCGGCTAAGGTGCTTCAATTACCTCTGGTAACATATGGATTTTCATTACTTGGATAAACAACTGATCAAATGTGTGTGTTGTCAATTTTTAGTCCAAAATCTAGTCGGCTCGTTGATTATGATTTTGAGGAGGACAATGAAAACTATAAGCTACCACTAAGGAAACATGTAGGTGTTTTTGATAGAGACGACGCAATAATTGAATCCTTCAGGCTGGGACGAAAGTAGGCCCTAAAAGAGGAGGCTGAGATGATAAAGAAGCAACAGATAGATCAAAACTCGAATTCGACACATAATGTCTTCGCTGCCTTGTGTTCAACTATAAGTCAGGCAGTATTGCCCAGTAAGAAAATAGTAAGCACCATGCAGTCATCCTGTTCTCGGCTCGCCAAACTCAAAGAATAGCTCAATCGAAGAGAATCACACAGATAATGGATCCATTAGCTGTTCTGGTAAGTGTTTGAGTTCAGATGAACGGAACCACCTTAAGAATCTGAAGGTCCTACAAGCAATTATAGAAGATTACTTTGAAGAATCTTCTAGGCAAAAGATAGCTGAGTGGAGAGGACGGCTCATTAATACCTCCAAACTCCTCTCCGGAAATGACTGTTCATGGGTCATAAGTATATTCTATATCATTTTTCGCATGCCACCTTCCTCCATCATCTCTTACACGTGGCATGTGTATGTTCTTGTCGGCAATTAGTGTTATGCTAATTGAGGAACTTTCTACCTTTAATTTGCTTTAAATCATGAGTGTTTTTTGATGTTGTCTATAGACTTAAGGTTAACTTGACTAAAAGCAAGATGTGGGAGTTAATATTCAAACATACAGGGTTAAGAGGTTTGGGGGTGTTTTAGGTTCTCCCATTGAGAGAGTCTGTGATGTAACTATTTAGGCCAGCTATTGGGCGATAATCTTAGGAAAGAATCTTTCTGGATCTATTGTTAGAAATGATTGGGAAAAGTCTAGAGGACTGTAAAAGAGCATTGTTTTCGAGGGGCGGTAGATATACTTTTGTGCAATCAATCTTGTGTAGTTTTACATTTATTATTTGTCTTTGGAATATTGCTGCAAGAAATATTTACTTTCTTGTTATATGGCTTTACAGATTTCCAATCGAACATAATTCATTTTAGCATTCCGTTATTAAGAATAAATATGGGGTTCAAACTAATGACAAGGATACTCTTGTGGTTTTGGGGCTAACAGTCATTCTCTTTGGATGTTAAACTTTTCTTGTATTTTTCCCATATTCTGTAAAGTCTTCTCTCTAAAAGTTGGTAATGGTTAAAGTGTTCAATTTTGGCACGATGAGTGGTTGGGTAATTCTTCTTTTGAAGTGTTGTTTTCACGTTTATATTGGTTAGTTCGCTCACATAATGTATTTATTGCTTTTTGTGTCTGCGTCAAACATAAGGGAAAACGATTTTAGAAGAAAAATGTTTTATTTAAAATAGGAAGCGTTGTTACTGAAAACGTTTTCAGTTGTTACATTCTATGCAAAACGTTTACGTGAATCAAATGGAAAACATTTTTAGAAAAAATGTTTTATTTAAAACGGAAAGCGTAGTTACTGAAAATGTTTTCATTTGTTACATTCTATGTGAAACAAATGGAAAATGTTTTTAGAAAAAACGTTTTATTTAAAACAGAAAGTGTTGTTACTAACAACGTTTTTAGTTGTTGCATTGTGTGGAAACGTGATGAAACAAATGGAAAACATTTTTATTAAAAACGTTTTAATTATAAAACAGAACGCGTTGTTACTAACAACGTTTTCAGTTGTTACATTCTATGGGTGAACTACCAACATGTGTATTAGGTGCTGCCTTCTGCCCCGTGTGCCCAATTGGCGCCCATGATGCACTCAAGTTGCCTAGTCTAGCGCCTCTGCCAATAGGTCGTGCCTATTAACAACAAAACAAAGGCATTCACGCGCAAAACGCGTGCATGTCTCTGGTAATGGCGCCCAACGCGCACTCAATCGCAGTTTGAGCGCCACCATGGGAATACTCCTTATGATTCACGTGCTTCTTCTATTTTAGTTCTATATGTTGCGTGATCTCCGGACACAGTGCTACATCAAAATACCCTCCTTACTCTTAAAACCCTAATAGTAGGATCCCTCCCACTCTGCAATAATCCCTCTCCCCATCTTCTCACCCCGTCTTCAAACCCTAATAGATGCCCCCCCTAAGGATCGTGCACGGACTCAAGTAGCCGAACAAAATATATCTATATAGGGCCAATGTTTTCATGCAACATACAGCTTCCTAAGAGAAACAATTGAAAAAATTATCACAAATATGGATATCTTTAGCTGCATCAAATGTTGTATTTTAAAGAAAATATACTAGAGTTGCGAAGAAAATAGAATAAAAAATATAAAGAAGTAGTGGAAATATATTGTTGCTGGGGAGAGCTTCTCTCTCTAGAGAGCTCTCCCTAGGGTGTCAATGGAGCTTTGCGTTACGGATGATTGCTGGTCCCCCTGTGGTTTACGTAGAAGGAAGGTAACCGTTTTTCCCATCCAGATTTGATGTGGACCATCCATGACGATCTAAAACAGTATTTTGCTTTTTGTTGTTCTTTTCTTGGAGATTCAAGATCATCTTGTTAGTATTTTGGTTTTTATTTGATGGAACATAGTTATTTGGCAGCCCAAGTTATCGGTTCTAGTATTGGTTCTATAGTGAAGCTTGTAGCTTGGTTTTGTTTACTTGTTTTTTTGGTTGACCATATCAGTATGGATTCAAATCAGCACTTGGTTTGCAATGGGAGCTACTTTATGTCTTGCATGGAGGTCTCACTATTGCAATCAGATCTGTATTCTAGTGGCAGGGTTTTGGTGAAATCTAACTAGATTAGAGATCTCGAGGTGTGTTTTGTTTGGATTTAAGTTATGGGTCATTTTCGCTCTTTCAAGTTGGAACCGTGATTCCAGAGGTTTGGGTATGGCGAAAAAGTTGGTCAGTGGTTTTCCGAACTACTGTGCATTGGGCATTGTCGCTCTTTTCAGCTACCGTGAATTGGGTTTCGCTGGTTCTATCTCCGGTGGATTTAGAGTTTAATAAAGTGGATTTTAATTTGAGAAGAGCTCTGTGTTGTTGTTGCTTTCTCCAAGACAAATCTATAGAGGATGAAGACGATGTAACTATGCTGGTATACAGTGGTATGGATTATAGATGATATTATAATAGCCTCGGGTTATTTTAATGTTATCTATGGATTGAAGAAGATAAGTTGTGGATAAAATAGATCATCCACCATTAATGGTGGAGCAGATCTGAGGTTCATCCATGGTGATGTTTTGCGAAGAAGAAGAAGCGTGTCTTCGACGCTCTTGTCGTGCGTGGGTAGGTATATGTGCGCAACCTGTTTTGTGTAATGCAACTCAGAAATTGCAGCTGCTGTAATCATCATGCCAGAAACGTGGTTCACGACAAAGTGGTTTCCCAATACTGTGGGCGGGTTTTTTTGGGGCCCTCGGTCCGCTGGGTAAATTGGAAATATACTTCGGCTAATGGGACCTATTCTGTGGCAGAGTAATTTTCGTCAAACTGTGGTTTTGAATGGGCCTTAAGAGGGTTTCTTAGGTGGTAATCTGGTTCTGAGAATAGTGGTGGCCGGAGCTATTTTAAAGATTATATTATTGTTATTTTTTTTATTTTTTAAAATATCACTGTATTTTTTTATTTTTTTATTTTTTTATTTTTATAATACTTTGGTCTAAAAATTAACTCCGTTAACTTTTGAACGGAAAAATAGTATTTTCACACTTATATTTCTTGATTTCTTTGTTTTTACACTTACACTCCCTTGTTTTATTTATTTTTTGTTTTTTATTTTTTTGTTTTAATTACAAAATTTTTATTTAAAAATTTTTAATTAAAAAATAAAAAATTACTAAATACAAAAATAAGTAAAATAAAAACATAAAATTTTATTTATTAATTTTATTTTATTTTTAAGTTTTTATTTTTGATAAAAAAAAATATTAATTTTGACAAAAAATATTAATTTCTATAGTGAAATA
>JAULJZ010009833.1:0-16516 GCA_032270985.1 Heliamphora pulchella | reverse complement strand
TGGAGGAGGGATCACTTTGTTGTCAATGAGATTCTGGATCTCATGTTGGAGCCTCATACATTTATCAGTTAAATGCCCATGACCCTGATGGAAGGCGCAATATTGAGAGGCATTGTATCTCGAGGGAAGTGGGTCCGGCACTGGCATAGGATCTAGTACCTTGATGAGTCCTTTCTCTTCCAAACGGTTTAGAGCAATGGATAACGCGAAGTTGAGAGGGGTAAAAGTTCATCACGGTTGTTGTTGCATTTGTTGACCATTGCCTGACTGTTGAAGGTTGCTTGTTTGATGGATGGAAGAGGAAGGGTTCAAAAGGTTCACCTCGCCAGAGCGGGACACGAGGTTAGTTGCTGCGAATGCGTTTTGATTGGTTGTGGGGAAAGTCCTTCTTGGTGGTTTCTGACTGGGTTCTATTTTCTCGATATCACAAGATTGGATAGCGTCTTCAATTTGTACCCCAGCGTCGAACAGCTGCTCAAAGGTGAAAAGCAGCTGCGTGATGAGGTAGCGCTTTAACAGAGACTGCAAATTCTTGACCACCATCCTCACCTGCTCTTTCTCAGTTGGCCTGTTTGTCATTTTTGCAGCTTTGCCCTTCCAACGGGTCAGGAAGTCGACAAAAGATTCCCGATTCTCTTGTCGGATTGTTTCAAGCTCTCGAGTAGTAACGTTTAGCTGGACGTTGTAGCCATACTGGCTGATGAAGGCAGTGGTTATATCCTCCCATGTTCTAGTTTTGGCCACTTCTAGAGAGAGAAACCATCTTTGTGCAGCCCCAGAAAGCGGTCGATGGAACAATTGGGCCTTAAGATGATCATCAATCCCCATAGGGGATAAGGTTCTGACATACATTCTCAGGTGGATACGGGGATCCCCAGTGCTGTCAAACTTTTTCATTTCTGGCATCTTGAACTTCTCGGGCAGTTTTGCATCTGGGAATAGGCACAAACCACCTACATCCAGCATATATTCTTCCACTCCTTTAGCTTTCCTCAGCACCTTTTTCATCTGGTTAATCTTTTCTGCCAGCGCGAATTTCCTAGACTGAGCGGTGTTTTCATCTTCTATCACAATCGAGCGGGAAACCTGAGGTGGTACAGTAACCTGCGGTATCTCGGGTCCTTAGTTGTTATCCAAAAAAATCTTTGCCGTTCTCATTCGTATTGTCTAGCTGTCCATTCACACTGAGTATACGGGACTAAATTGCCTGTATCTGTGCCTGACATTGAGTTTGAGCTTGGGTCTGGTGCTCCACAGCCCGTTGTATCTCGGTAATAGCCCTCACAGGGCTATCAGATTAACTTCGTTCTCTGCCATGTCTATTGATTCGGAAACTCTGCGAAGTTTGTCTGATTCTGATCTTACCCAAACTTGTGTCAACTGTACTCTTTCCGGATCAATGGTAACCCACAGAAAAACCTAAATCTCAAAAGTAGAGTAACTAGTATCAGACACTTTCTGGGTGAATATTATGACAACAAACATCACATATCTCGGATACCCAAAATAGCAAATCATGGACAGATAAACAATTCCCCTGTCGGGATCATGCTGGCAGCATAACAACAGGATGACCCGGGATGACAGCTAAGGAGAAGATTAACCAACTTCTAGAGGGAAGGTTTATCTAAACGGACAGCACTCCGGTGGAGAAAAAAAATAGTTCTAATCCTCAAGAGACCAGTTCGATCTAGAATTCTAAAGCATAACGGTAGGAAAACAGCTTGATCTAGAATTCTAAAGCAAAACGGGCAGCATAATGGTAAGAAACTAGCTCACGTGGGTATAACAAGGGTTTACGAAAAAAAAACCTAAATAAAGGCGGGGGTATGGAACTAACAATTTGGGAAGAACCCAGAAGAGAGAAAAACTATTCTAAGGGCTTCAAAATAAAACACGGACATGATCCTGAGAAGAAAACTATGGCATGGAAACCAAACATGGTGAAAAACAAAGTCCGGGTAAGAACCCGAAGGACAAGTTAACCTAATCAAAAGGGGATAACAGAAAACCCGGGCCAAAAAAACCTGAAAAAGGGCTAGCCTAAGCCGAATAAGCAAGTCTAACAATAGCAATCAAAACATATAATAAAGAAAACACATAATTCTATTAGGGTTAGCATCACCTAATGGAGAGTTCTAAGTTCACTGTATGCAAAAGGTCAATTTTGGTCAATTGAAAGGGGTACCTTCTGAATAGAGCAGAGTATATACCTCCCATGCAGAACATGATCAAATAGTACGCCCGAACTCTTTTACTGCACCTATGATAGCGTACAGTCAACAATGATTACCCGTATTCTCAATAATCCCTAAAACGGATTAACGTTCAGGGCATCAGGTCGACCAGGCAGGGGGGATTTGAGGAACAATGCATATGCATGCGAAAATGCAAATGTGAAGTTTTATTAAGAACCAAAGATGTTTTCAAATCTAACTCTCTTATTTGATTTTACAAACCAGTCCCTAGCGGAGTCGCCAGAAAATTCTGTGGCGTTGGGATTTAGGGGTCAAAAATAAGGGAATTCAAAAGATATTTTGAAAATATTTTAACACATTGAAAACTAAATTTTGAAAACCCATTTTTATTGAAAATAGAGTTGCCACTTAGTTTTTGAGAAAAACTAAGAAAAACAAAAAAAGCTTACTGGTCTTGAGAACGTTAACTAGAGAAATAGAGTTCGGGGGCTAAGGTAAGAATCGGAGAAGGTGTTAAGCACCCCGTTCGCCCAACCATAAGGTTGGCCTCTACTAATCATCATAGGTTCTTTAATAGAATTTTTCAAATGCATACAAATAAAGAAAATGAAGGTAAGGAGAACATCCAAAATCAAATATAAAAAATACATAAGATGTGTATATAGCATTTCAAATTAGAGCAAATAAATGGGTAAAATCCTAAGTCCTACGGCATGCAATTTCTATCTAAAGGATACATGAAATATATACCCACATGCAATATTATCAAAATAAACTAAACTATCATGACTTAAACAAAAGGATACAAACATGTTAGAAATTGCTAAAACAAAAATTACCTAAACATGAATTGCTAATAAGAAATAAACCAAACTATCTTAATCATGATTTCAAATAATAAAAAAATGCATATTGTCAAAATAAACCAATCTAGCATTTACATGATAAATTTTTAATAAAAAAAATGCTAAATGCGAAATGAAGGATGCATAAACAAAATCCTATATTAAAAAGAAAGCTAATCAACAAATAAAATAAGGATTTTATAACAAAGAAAATTTTAGAAGGAAAAGAAAATAAGGAAAAAGTTTGTAAGAAGAACATACTAAAAATGAAAAGGGTGGAAAATGTTATCTAAATTAAGAATAAAATAAAATGGAGTAAAGAATTAATATTACAAGAAGAGCGACGTAAATACTAGAAAAAGAACATTACAAAAAAAGGAAATAATACATTGAAAGGAACTTAAAATTACATTACAAATAAAAGAAATAAAGAGAAAGAAAACATTAAACTAATACTTAAAAGAAAAATGTATTAAATTAAGATTACTAGAAAATAAAAGGAAATAAAAATAAATGCTAATTAAAGAAAATTAAACTAATACTAGAAAGATTAAAACAACTATTTGACTTAAAAGTGAAATACAGTATTAAATACCGCATTCACATAAATGTAGGTGCATTATTATAACAATTAACAACATTATTAAGTTGTAATTACTAAAGTATGTTAGCACCATTTAATGAGTTCAAATACTAATATAAGTAAACCAATACATAAATAAGCTAAAATTTGAATTCAAGTATAATTAAACCAATTATGAGCAATGTAAGAACATAATTGAAATGAGATGATCAAAATAACCCGACCACTCCAAATAGGTAGAAAGTGGAGCTAGAAGGGCCGGGGATCCAATCAAAGTACCTAGATTGCCAGGGGGAATTCTCAAGTTGGGAATGTGCTTCGATGGACCAATTCTCGGGTGGTGATCTAAGCAATGTAGGCTTCAATGTAGGTGTCGGAGGCTTGGATCTCGATATCTCGGCAGAGTTTCGGCGTTGGGGGTCGAAATCGCTCGATATATCGGCAGAGTCTGTCTCACTCAAAATTCATACTAAAAACGTACGCTGGGGTACGGTATTTATAAAACTCTTCAACCAATGAGGCGTTGCCACGTTTTGGGACACGTTAGGCCATTTAGAGTTGGCGGTCGCCATGTTTTTGAAAGTTTTCACAAAGTTCTACGGCAGTCACCACAATGGAAGTTGGCGGTTGCCATGATGAAAGGTGGCGGTCGCAATTTTTGGCTAGGGTTTCTACAAAGTTCTATGGCGGTCGTCACAATGCAAGTTGGCGGTCGTCTTACTTGAGCAGCAAGTTTCGATGGTTCGACAAAATTTTATTGGTTTGAAGGTTTTGGGTTCAAATACCGAGCTTGGATCATCTCCCAAGGATCGTACTGAGGCACTATTCCACTTGTTTTCTTCATCGGATTCACCTAAGATTCGGCGGGATCAAATTGGGGTGTCTACAGGGGTAAGATTAGATAGCCAGATGCATTGTTCATATTGCCAATATTCCATACTCGATTAGCCTTCTCCTTCACCCAACCTTATCTCTCTCCATTTTGTGTTTTCTGATTACTTTGCATATTTTACCTCTCCATAATTATTCTTTATTGGTTTGTTCTAAAAGATCTTACATTCTTTGGCAATTCCACTGGGGAGGTAAATTTGTGATTGGTCAGTACTCGGAGTGGGTTACATATAACACCAAAAGCAGCCATGTCAGAAGGTCACTCTCACAATAACGAGCGCCATGACGCTCCTAGGATAGAACAATAGGCGAATCCAGGCAACAGCAGCGGCAATTTGTTCCTAGATGCACTACAGGCTATCTAAGACGGCCAGACCAGCATCCTGAACGCAATAGTAGGGTTGACTAATTCCCTTTTAGCCGCAGTAACAAACGCCAATCGACTAGATGGTTCAGTCGAGAAGATACCAGCGGCAGAAGCACCTGCGAATCTATAAATAACCCCCGTGGGTCAACAGCAGCCCACAAAATAAATCAAAGCCTAAGGCCAAGTAACCCCGATAACAATATAGGGTTCTGCTATCCCAGATCCTTTCCTGCCAAGAACTCAGGCCCAGTTTGCTACAATCACAGACGTTTAAGCGACGTTTTAGCAGGAGAGAACGAAGAGATATCTGCCATCCTTGTCGGATCTGAATATTCAGATGCTTTATTCCCTGTATCTGTTACGGGTGCCCTACCCCGAAGGATATATTGTCCCAAAGTTCATGAAGTTTGATGGAAGGAAGGGAAATGCTAGGGAGCATGTGGTAAGGTTTGTCAAAACTTTGAGAGCCTATGAAAGAGATCATACACTACGACTACGAGAGTTTTCCAAATTCTTGACAGACAAAGCATACAACTGCTATGTTAATTTGTTGCCAGGATTAATTATCACCTGGGAAGACATAGTTAACAAGTTCTACACCAAATTCTTCCAAGTGCATGAGAATGTAACAATGCTTATCTTGGTTAGAGAGACACAAAGACTTGGAGATGACCTACTTGAGTATGTGAAGCAATTCCAAGATCTAGCCGTTGAGTGTCATGACCCAGTCAGTGAAACTCACCTGGTACTGATGTGTGTTCAAAGGATTCTACGCGAATATAGAGCGCATCTCATCAACCTCAATTTACCCACATTCTCAACTCTTATTGAAGCAGCCCGGAACCTCCGCAATACATTCAAGCTGCCCACTAAGCCAGTTTCCTTCCGTAGTGACAAAGATCAGGCTTCTACAGCTTCCGGTGGGCAGAAAGGGAAAGAGGAAGAGACGATGATCGAAACAAAAGATGGCGAGACAATGATACACCACCACACCCTTACCGTATTGAGATGGTAAAGAAGCTAGTCAAGAATGGGTAGCTGACAAGGAGTTGACACTCCCGCTGGTAGAAACCCTTCCATCTAAGAAAGACAAAGAGGGGCCGAGCTACTGTGTCTATCACAGGACCACCTCACACCCCACAGAGAAGTGCTTCACACTTAGAGGGATCTTTAGAAGGAAGATAGCTGAAAAATAGTTAAGATTCACATATGAAGAAGATACCAATATAAAAAAGAAGCCATTCCTCGAACACGACAAAGAGGTTAACATGTAGGGGACGACGAGGTATATGCAGTACCAGATTGTAGGGGCATACATGATCCAATCGAAACGTTGCAAGAATCATCCAAGTTCAAGCAGTTCTACGATCAACTTGGATTCACAACGAAGACATGAAGGGAGGTGACCGAGGCAATCATACGCACAGCGAAAGCCAACAACTCGAGTTATACGACCACAGAGGGAGTACTTCGAAAGGTAGCTACAAACTCGTCAAACACAATAGTGTTCACCAACTGCGACTGAAGGTACCTTTCTCCTCATAATTAACCTCTATATATTACTTGTATCATAAATGGGGTGTCGTTTAGGTGTATTTTTCTAGATAGTGGGGTCTCTATCAATATTATGCCCAAAAAAACATTTGAAAGAATAGGGACCTCAGAAGACAAAATAGTCAGCCAACCGATAACAGTGATCGATTTTGGAGGAGAGAAAAAAAAACCCAGGGCTATATCAAAGTGAACCTCGAGCTACAGGGGATCTACATGCCTATTAAGTTCCGCATCATTGATGCAGACACGAGTTACCGCGTTATCCTAGGGAGATCTTGGATGCATATGTATAAGGCTGTGCCCTCCAGCTACCACTAGTGCTTAAAGTTTCATTGGCAGGGGAAGGAAGTTATCATGGGGGCCACAAGAAAACCATTCCACTTCAGGGAAGCTCATCTTCCAGACGCAATTTTCTTTGATGAGCTGTCAGAAAATAGTTGATAATTGATAAGGTGGGATCAGTGAAGATACTAAAATGGGAAGACTTGAGCGAAGGGAAAGCAGAAACAGGATCAACCAGTAAGACAAGAGGACAAAAATCAGAGCCACCAGCAAAGCTTATGAAGGTCAAAGAAGGAGGAAAGTTGGTATGTTATTTATGAAGGCACGCAGGGTTAGTCGCCACCTCACAGGCCGCTAACCCTAACTCCACAGAAGTTATCCAACCACAGCCAGCACCCGACTGCATGTAGGATGGTCTTCGACCCCAGCAAGAGCCACTAGAGGAGGTAAACTTGGACATAGATGGTCGGCTGCCAAAGCCAGCATTCATCAACAAGGCGTTAACAATGGAGTTCAAACACAACCTAGTTGAACTGTTAAAACAATATTCTGATGTATTTGCATGAAACTATGAGGAGATGCCAGGACTAGACGGAGAATTGGTAACACACCATCTAGATGTGCTTTCGGATGCTCGACCAGTAAAGTAAGCAGCTCAAAAATATCATCCTAAGCTAAAGAGCAAGATCAAGGCAAAATTTGAGAAGTTATAGAAGGCCAAGTTCATAAAGCCCAAACAGTACCCAACTTGGCTGGCAAACATTGTATAAGTGAAGAAGAAGAACGAATAGATTAGGATATGTGTTGACTTTAGAGATTTGAACAAAGCATGCCAGAAGGACGAGTTTTTCCAACCACATATTGACACACTGGTAGATGCCACCTTGGGTCATGAGATGTTCTCCTTTATGGACGAATTCAGTGGCTACAACCAAATCGGGAAGGCACTAGGTGACGCGGAGAAAACAGCATTTTAATCACCAATAGGTAACTTTTACTATACTGTCATGCCGTTCGGACTAAAAAATACTGGCGCATCGTATCAGCAGGCAATGGTGGCAGTATTCCATGATATGTTGCACCAGATAGTTGAAGATTACATGGAAGACTTAGTGGTGAAATCAAAAAAGTAGCAACACCATCTGACTGACCTAGAGACAGCATTCAGAAGGTGCAGAAAGTTCAAAATGAGGATGAACCCTCTCAAGTGTGCAATCAGGGTAACAGTAGGAAAGTTTTTAGGATTTCTTGTCCATTGGCACAAGATAGAGGCGGATACCGAAAAGATCAAGTCCATAGTGGGGATGCCTCCCCCATGGTCCCAGAAGTCGCTAAAAGGATTTTTGGAAAAAGTTTCGTACTTACGGCGCTTTATTCCAGCACTGGCAGAAATGACCTTTCTATTCGCTGAGCTACTCAAGAGAAGCACGAAGTTTGAATGGATAGAGAGGCACCAGTGAACTTTAGACAGGGTTAAGGAAGCTCTAACTTCGCCCAAGACCATGATCGCACCACAGCCTAGTAAGCCATTCATACTATATCTTACATCCATGGCAAGGTTTATTGGGGCCCTGCTGGTACAAGAAGTCAAAGGGATCAAGAGACCTGTATACTATATCAGCAAGAAGATCAGAGGACCTGAAGTAAGATACACCCCATTCGAAAGACACTGCCAAGCGTTGGTATTCACAGCACAAAAGCTAAGGCACTATTTCTTAGATCATCGAGTTGATGTGGTAACTATATGTGATCCGGTCAAATTCTTGCTTAGCAAGCCAGCACTAACTGGACGCACAACCAGATGGATATTGGCTCTGGCCAAATTTGACATCGTATGCACAGCGCCCCGAGCAATCAAGTGCCAAGCTTTAGCCGAACTACTTGTACAATTTCCCAAGCAGGTTATCGAGCTAGTAAGCGAAGAATTGCCAGGAGATGCGCGTAACACTGTGTTCACAGAAAGAACTAATGAATAGTGGGTCCTACAGTTCGACGGCACTGCCGCAGGGGGCACAGAAGGAGCTGAAGCAGTACTGACTCATCAGGAGTCCAGCAGGAGGCTTGAATTAACCTACAAACATCAGTTCAACTACTCAAATAATGAGGCTGAATACGAGGCACTTATCATGGGATTACTAGCAGCAGAGCGAATGGGAATTAAGTGATTGAAAATCTTAGGAGATTCGAGCTTAGTGATGACACAGTCAACGGGAGAGTTTGGGCTGAAAGAAGCTGCCTTAACGACATACAAAATGATGGTGCAGAAGCAACTCAAAAAGTTCGAGGAGGTAAGATTCGAGCATGTACCAAGGTAAACCAATAGGCTATCCGATGCATTGGCCACCCTGGGGGAAAAATTACTATTGTCAGAAGATGCAACGACTATCACTGTAAGGCGAAAACATGAGCCGGCCACCCTTCTAGGCTTGTACCCAAGCCAACCATGGGAAGATTGGCGATCCCCATTGTCACTCAGTTACACACTAGCCAAGGGACAGTCCCCATGGCGAGATTGGCCCGATTTACACTCATCGAGGGAGAACTTTATAACCGAATAGCAGAAGGATTGTTAGCCCGGTGCGTAGACAAAGAGGAGGCCAGGCTAAAACTACACCAAATACATGAGCAGATTTGTAGAGAAGCCGATGTAAGCTTATACAGGAGAGTGTAAAGACACGGTTATTATTGGCCAAAAATGTTAAGGGATGCTGCCTGATTACAAGGCGAGTGTGTGTGTTTTCAAGCTGCAACTCTCGGAGAAGAATGCTCGCTTACAAAGTAACACATGATTGAAGGGTCTCATACTTAGAGTACTTGCAAGGAGGGGTACTCCCACTAGACCCAATGATAGTGGCTCGAGTAAATAAAAAGGGCAGCTAGATATTTCATCGAGCGAGACTAGCGGTTCTGAAGAAGTGTGGAAGGGTACCCATTACAATGCGTATCGTACGAGGAAATAAACGAGTTGTTAAAGGCAGCCCATTAAGGGGAACACTAGGGAGGAACGCGATTATACGAGCAACTGCTTCACTTGGGATACTATTGGCCCACTATGGAAGAAGACGCAAAGAAGCACGTTAGGAGGTGTTAAGCTTGTCAAAAACACGGTGACATGATACATGCCCCAACAGTAGACCTACAAAATCTGAGGACCCCATGGCCTTTTCACACATGGGCCATGGATCTCATCGGACCGATACACCCTCAAGTGACGGGGCATCGGTGGATTTTGGTTGCCACAGAAGTGCTTACAAAGTGGGTTAAAGCAATACCGATGAAGAAAGGTGTGGCAGATGCGATGGCCAATTTTATTAAGGAACACATCATATGCTGGTTTGGAATCTCTCGAGTTATATTGTTAGACAATGGTACGCCCTTTGTCAACAAGTAAGTTCAAAAATTACTCAACTCTTATCAGATTAAGCACCATAAGTCATCACCTTACTATCCTAAGGGGAACGGACAAGCCGAGGCAACGAACAAGACTCTAGTAAAAATATTAAGTAAGATGATGGAAGAGCATGGGAAGACATGGACAGATCATCTCCCAGTAGCATTGTGGGCTTACTGAACTGCCCAAAGACCCTCCACGTCGGCCTCGCCTTATTCCTTGGTCTATGGGTCAGAAGCAGTGCTACTAGTTGAATTAACAGTACCTTCAATTAGGATGGCCTTAGTCGTGGGATGGAACCCACATTACTGATTCATAGACTTAGAAGCAATTGAAGAAGACAGGATAGGGCGAGGGATAAACTAGAAGGGACTCAGAGAGCAAGGACAAAAGCATATAACAAAAAAGTGCTAAAACGGGAATTCAAGGAGGGAGATCTGATTTGGAAACTAGTAGATCACATTATGAGGGGCTTACTGCTGCCAAAGTTCATCCCCAAATGGGATGGACCTTACAAAATTGTGCAGGACAACCCTAGCGAATACTATAAGTTGGTTAGAGTCAGTGATGGCTTTAGAATTGGATCTATTAATGTTAAGTACATTAAAAAGTATTATACATAAAACAATAATGAACACTTCTACTTTCCATTGACTTTTATTCTGTCTGTTGAAATTTACAAAGAAGAGAATTTTTTAATAAAAAAAAAATAATTTAAAAAGAGATGTGTATGGGGTCATGATAAACAAAGTTCTACGATAGATCCTTCATTAGATTATCTCCTATGTCGACGTCCATAGGAAGACGGGACTCATGTTGAGCCACCTCTACGGAATCTGCCTCCAGTTCTCCCGTGCATGGGCGTGCTCTACCCTTGCTTCCCTCAATGCTACCTCTAAATCTGCAATACGCTGCTTCGACAGAGTCAAAGAATACTCGTCTTCACGAACTCGGGTGAGTGACTCCCTATGCATTAGCAGGGTGCGAGCAGAGTTCAGCCTGGAGCGCAGCCAAGAAAGGTCTTGCCTGACTTCCTCTAAATCGTCAATACCCACCAGAGTAACGTCTAATGTGGCCAGGTCCACTTCGTGGATAGCAAAATCTGATAGCTGACAAACCAAGGAACTCACAATGTGAAGGGTAAGGCCAGGCATTATAAGGCCATGAAGGCAGAAATTGATCAAGGTTTTCGAATGATGAGTTCGGATAGCTTCTACTGTAACCACATTCTATGGGGACACTTTGTGCCCGAGAAACTCACGGGTATCCCCAACATGTGCTTCTAGACCAATTAAGGGCTCTGGAGGAGGAGGTAGCTGGATGGCCTCTACAAGCATGATGGGCTCATGAGAATCAATAGTGGTGCCACCTTTGTCCGCTACCTCAAGGTCAGCTTCCTCGGTACCTGTTTGGCCTTGCACCTCAACCTCGGCTTGAGACTCCCCGGTCTCCGATAGTTGAAAATTTGGAAATGAGTCCAAATGCCCCGGAGGGGACATCTCAGCAACTTGCCTAACTTCCCCATTTGAGCTAAGAATAGGAGCCAATTTGGAGAGCACTTCATCTGCTGAAGTATTGAAGCCGGACTTCGGTAGTTGGGGAATATCTGACATTGGGGGCACAGGCTAGGGAGAAGATCTTCATGAAGGAGGAACCAACAAATATTCGATCTGCGCCTCAGGTGCCGGTGAAACCATAATACGTCTACGGCAGGAGCGTAGCATCTCTCCCGGCGAAACATCATCATCAGAACTTTCACTCTCTTAGGCATCTATAGGAGGGGGCACCTCAAAACTAGAACGAACAAGAGGAACACTCGAGGTACTTGCACCCTGAAAGTAAGAAGTAATATATATATATATATAAAATAAAAATATAGGCTACGAAAAATTGGGGCAGTGCTTACTCGATGAAGTCTTTTCAGAGGAGGTGCTTCCTCCTTGGTTAGCCGAATGGGGGTAGTACTTGGTCACACTCTCTCGGCTTGAGCCATGGTAAGCTTTGATGCTTACACCATGCACCGCATAACTCGACCTTCAACTGCCTGAATAGATGACGTTGGGCACAGGCTTGGTGGCATGAGCAATACTAGAAGAAACGGCAAATTTACTACGGGTGCCTCGATCATGTTTTCTGCTCGAAAGATGGCACGCCGTAATGGACTTTTATAGGAGGCGAGCAATCGCCACCGTCGCCTTAGAAGTAGGGAAACGAGAAAAAGAATCTAGGTTCTGCCGCCAGTATTGAGAGTAACTCGAAGTACACCGACATATACGCCCCCCCGCGATGGAAGCTCGATTATTAAGAGACAAAATGGAGTTACAAGACTCCCAAGTATAAAAGGGGCAAAACTATCAAGATACAAGACGAGCTCAAAATGGCGTACTGGTGTTTCTTGGTCAAAACTGAATTGATGCAGCACTCAATCAAGGCGATACGAGGAGATGCCAACCCCATCCTCTATGATATATGGAAGAGAACCAGGCAATAACATAGACAATACCGTGAGATGGGAATTCTCGAGGGAAGAGGCTGTTTCAAGCTGGAGGTGTTGTGGAGAGTTGAAGTACCAGTGCAGGAAGACCATGCCGATAGGCGCTGAAGTATAAGGTCAAAATAAAAAATCATTGGATTTATTGAAAAAGGAGAAGGTGTCTCTTTCTATACTCTGACCACTCCACCTGAGTATCAAGGGAAAGTTGCTCGAAATCTCCACTGTAACAACTTGGCCATCGACATCGGTAGACTGAATTCTTCTCGTTCGAGTGATAACGAAGGGACGGGGAGCGAAACCAGCAAACCTCTCATACAACACTACTTGGAGGAATGTGCTAGCGACAAATGTGACTATCTCGTATCGGCCTACAGAGCGCTCTATCTTGACTTTCAAGAGATCCAATCGGTGGTAAAGTATGCCCAAGAAAAGAGGGCCTCAAGGTATATGTTCGCCTCGAGCCAACAGAATGGCTAATGGAAAGACAAGGGCAGAAACACTATCAGGCGGAGTCCTGGGAACGACTAAAGTCTACAGGAAGAAAGAAATGAAGGCTGCTAGGTAAAGGTCCGTCCCATAGCCCTCACCAGGAAATTCAACTCTGTCTCCTTCGTCCCCTATGCCCTTTTATTGAATATCCTTAAAGAAGTACTTGATCCCCAAAGCATGAGTGGATTTAGTAGAAGAACGTCGATCATTAAGAGGAACACCGTTATCGTCGAAATGAATCTCGTAGGTGGCAGTATGGGTTAGGCAAGTGCGAAGTCGGGCGACTGTATCATGATCAGATGGTGATAAACTATCCAGATTGAAGATGGCACTCCCTCAAATGTCAAGATGTAGAAGAATAGAGACGTCCTCAAGAGTCGGTGTCCACTTATCCCAAGGAGTGATAAAAGTGTGTGAGTTGACGCTCCAGTGATTAATTAGTGCTTCCAAGCTCGGGATACTCCGACGCATGTGTACTGTTCTTGATAGAATAACAGAGGGAAAGATACCTACCTAGTCTAGAATAGTGCGAAGATTCACTTCGTGAATGACGTCCTCAACCCACTCAGCCTAGCCAAATATGGGACCCGCATGAGTTTTGAACTGAAGAAAGGAGTAGGGATAGTCGCCTCGTTTAATCTGGAGGCGAGAAATTGAATCAGGAGTTATCATCTCTGCCTCTTCGAGGATCACCTCTGGGTAAAGAAGAAGAGAATGGGCGATCGAGGCGGAATGAGGGGTGAAGGAGTCAACTGCCTGCTAAAACTTTTCGTTCTTGCCACCTAAAAAAGGGTTCATACGCCACTCTATAGAGGGAATGGCAGAACGGGCCTTTAAGTAGGCCCTACGATCACAGATATTGGCAGCGAAAGATGAGCGAGCAGCACGTGAGGCGATTGCGACAGAGGACAGAAGAGTATTTAGGAAGAGGGTGGAAGAGAAGGGAACTAGAGGCTTTGAAGAAGGTGGGGTCAAAATGGGGGTCCTGAAGCACTCTTTAAGAAATGAAGGCCGAATGTGAAAAGTCGAGGAATATTAAATGCATCGGCTTAGGGCAGTCGAGGCGACACGATAGCTTACAGTCTCGTGCATGCGCTCAAGTAGGCACGTATCATACACTCACGCAAGTAGGAGCATATACTACATGCGTGAACACGAGTCGAACAACTTGCACCCATGTAGGGGCAAAATGTAGATGGTTAAAATGGAAAAAGTGTAACTCGAGTAGGTGACTCGAGCAAGTGGCTCGAGTGAATGACTTATGTAAGACTTAAATGAAAAGATTTGTATAAGTGGGCAACTTGATAAATCGAATGACTCGGTGGCCGAGTCACTCGAACGGTAAGTAGCTTGGTTGATCGAGCAGATCAAGGGCTGTGTAGTTCAGTAAGGAGACTCGAAGTGGCTCGGGAGATGAACGATTTGATGAGTTCGAATAACCCAAGGGATTAAGAAGTCGAGTCCATGAAGTAACAGTAGCTCGGAAGTTTGAGCAACTATGTAAAAAAATACGTGGCATCCCATAGCACAGACTATGAAGCGTAGCCTTGACTACGATCGAAGACATACCACATCACAAAATGTGAAGCATAGCTTGGACTATGATAGTAGCCCTGACTATTTAACTATACTTCCATGGCACAGACCATGAAGACAGCACAGACTGTATTATTGTCACGACACAGGTCGTGAAGACACATAGGCCGTGTAGCTCTAACTACCTAATTACAATGACACAACACAGACTATGTGGCTTAGCACAGACTGAACAAAGCCAAACACATATAGCACAGATTATATATTAATATAGATTCTTCTAAGAATCGAGAGACTGTCCTAGAGATAATGAAGATAATGGCAGTACAAACCTGCACAAGACATTGAGAGACATGTGGCTTCGTGGCTAAGGAAAAGATTTGTCGAACCATAGGATCCTCTTACTTGAGTCACTCGAGTGACACCATAGTCACTCAACCGAGTGGGTTAGGTACTCGACCCGAGTGGGTCGGGTATCTACGGGCCATCCAGTGGCCAACCTAGTTGAGTTGGAGTAGGACACTACCTGGTCGATTTTTGGGATAGAATCCCTGGATTCCCTGGGATCACCTTTCATGATCTGATTAGATCTCTTGAGGAGTCCTATTCTAATTCTAACAAACTCCTCTGATGATTATAAATAGGAAGGATAGTTGTGCTTCTAGGGGGATCAGATTAGATAACCGGATGTATTGTTCATACTGCCAATACTCCATATTCGATTAGCCTTTTTCTTCACCCAAATTTATCTCTCTCCGTTCTATGTTTTCTGATTACTTTGCATATTTTACATCTCTGTAATTATTTTTTATTAGATTGTTCTAAAGGACCCTACAAAATATAATTATAAAAATATAATAATAATTATTTTTATTATTATTTTTCATCTGAGAACTTTTTGTTGCATGTATCTGTCGAAGGAGGCATCTGCTGAGTTGGAGAAAGAAGTTGAATTTATCCAATTCGGACCTTTATTTATTTATTTATTTATTTATTTATTTTTTTTGTGAAACAAGATTTGCATCCAATTCATGAAAGAAAAACAAGAAATGGCAAACAACTGACTAGGACTGCTAACCTGGTCAGCCAAGTGACAGACCAGCTTTATTGGATATCGGGGGGCTAGTCAGTATGGTGGTTAGTCTCAGGACCACGAGTAAGCGAGTAGCGCGAGTACATCACACCGCCTTCTCGGGAACAGTGTTAACGACCTTCACATGGAGTGTTTGCTAGGTGTCCCTCCAAGCCGTTACAAAAGTACTCATATCACGCACTGAGGAGGTACACGATATATATTTTTAGTTTTTCTATGAGGATTTCATTCAGTGAATAATATATAAAAACTTGGGAAAGAAGAATACTAACTTGGTCGTCGGAGAGGTCACGCCGAAAAATTCGGCGTCCTTTTTAACTATTTGTTCATTACTAGCAGGAGGAGGTACGAGCTTGTCAGGATTGGAAGAAAGAAGAGCACCATCATATTACATATTTAACTATTTTAGAAATTATTTCGGAATTTAAAAATGAATAGATCAAATTCACTTTTTGCATTCAATCCATCTATTTTTCAAGTTTTAACACAATTCTAGAACAGTTTCTTGAGACTCAAATCTTGTTCTACAGTCCAAGTTTTGTGTTCTCTAATTCTATGATTCTCTTTTGCCATAATCATAATTACATGATCTGTCACGCCCCAAAGTCCAGGGTCTCGTGAAAAATCCATCAAACACCAGTTTTATAAACAGTAGGTTTTTCAACAGTTAAATACAACTTTTGAACTGAACAACCCAAGTGTCAAATCTCATAAACAGTAAACATGCAGATCCAACATGAATACAATATATCGCCCTAAGGCGTACAAAAGGAAAATAATAAAGTCTTCCATC